>JABFPT010002992.1:0-10272 GCA_022817245.1 Nixonia krombeini
TGTATTTACATCTTTCTCGATCGGGTATCAATTGCGCGAATCAAGATTCTTTACTTTGAGAAATCTGTTTCGGAATGAACGAGTCTGAATTAGTGTTAGGCTGGAAACTATGAAACGGGCGTTGAATAAACGCCTAGATTATACAAAAACGCCCGTTTCATAGTTTCCAGCCTGGTACAACAAATGTGTCAAATGTTCGGTTAAATTCGTTTACGTATAGGCAAATGTCGTAATTTCGTTTATGTCGGGTATTCGCTTCTTGGAATGAATTTCCAATTGGATTTTTACACTAAACGTCAAATTATTACAGGTTATGCAGGAAGCTTCCGAGTTGACACTGAAGAAAGCATGGCTATTGGCAAGTGTGACATAAGCAAATTTAATACTCCCAACAACGGTATTGCGATAAATATTAATTACACAAAAAATAATCGTATAGACAATGTGGTATCAACGAATTGTAATTAGACACATCTCGTTACACGAAACGTCACAAACGGCTAATGTAGCCTTTCGTACGACCCTTATTTAAATCCACCTTTATCCAAACACCTCGATCATTGGATTTTTTTCTCAGGTAAAAACAAGAGCAAGTAAACTCAATAACGACAAAAATCTGTTTATCGCACACTTCCTTAGCAGAAGTGCGACAAACGGTAACAGAACAGCGTCTTCTTTGGCACAGGAACTTCATTTAGAATAATTAGGTTCAAACATTACGCGTAAATTCGTCATTCGACGGCTACATCGGAGCAGGAAGGGGGAAATGTTTTACAACGCAAGATCGTGAACTGTTTCGTTATCACTGATGTGGGTCAGCTCGAATTAATAGGATTAACAGTCCTTCTTTCAGAGTCGCTCGAGTCCGCAGTTGCCGTACAAGTCTAGACAAATTACCGAGTACCTAACCTGACCGGAGGTTGTGGGTAAACGTGACACGTACAAGGGTTCCTGAAGGGCAGAGAAGCTCGCAGGAAATATTTACTTATTTACTTATTACGGATACCTATTCATTGTCCCCTGTAATAGGATTAATTTTTCACAGACCTCTTTGACCGATCGTTGAACCTGCTGCTGAACTTTGTTCCAGAGGTAAACTTGCGGTCACGGAAACGCGACTACGGCAAATTATGTTTGTCCGCGGCTTTTCCCGTTCCCCGAATCTGGTGAAACTTTACACTCCGTCAAAACATCCGAGAAAGCATCGTCCACTGGCAATTATCCGATCCGATTGTTCGGACGAGACGGTCGTGACGGTTGTCGCGGATTATGAAATACGAGCTCGTCGCCATTATGACCGGAAAGACGACCAAGCACGTTTCGACGGGGTGAAACGGGATCGGCTCGCGATTGCAGAGATTCTCTACCCGGGGGACAGGTCGTTTGCGTGCGATCGGAGCTTCGGCGAAATCGAGCGAAACGGACTTTGCAATTAGCAACGCGTGACGACAATCCGAGCGTCAGGCGCCGATGTGTTTGACACGTGGAGGATAATTGCTCCGGTTAAGAAACCCCGGAAATAAATAATAGACTTGTGAAATAATTGATCGGAAAGGGGTCGTCGGGTTGCTGGAGGGAAACTGTCAACCGATTTGTGATTTACGAGCAATTCGACTAACGTCGCGGACGATAAACGCGCGTTGTTAATTTTTACCTGCATCATCGTTGTTATCGTCAATGGGTTGACAACGATAATAGTAATAACGACGGTAACAACGAGAGGATAATAGACACGGAGTACGATAGAAATAGCAGAAACGGCATTGACAATAACAGGCCTTAAAAATAGTAGGTGGACCGAAAAGTAATAAAAAATTTTTTTTTCGGCGAAAAGCATTTTTATTTCCTAAACGAAAAATCGAAGGAAATCGTGTTTTTTCGAAGGGGCATTGAACAACTGACTTTACGCCGACAAAAAGTAATGGATAACGATGAAAATTATTTTGTGGAGCAGAATTTTAGATTTTTTTAGGAAATTTCGTCAGCGAAGAAAAAGTTTGTTTACTTTTTCGGCCCACCTAATATTAGCGGCAACAATGTCTATGGTGATATAGAAACATGGGTATTGACCGCAATAGGGATTACAAGAGTAGAAATAATGGTAATGGTAAATGATGATAATGATGATGTCAATAATGGTAATGGCATTCACAGTGACAACTATGTTGCGGACTGCGATTGTAATATTTAATTGCAATGATAATAACGCGGGCAATAAGTGATACAACTAGGACATGGAAAATAACGGCAATGACAACAGCAACAGCAACAGCAACAATAGCAACAGTTACAACAACAGCAACAAAGCAACAGCAACAGCAACAATAGCAACAGCAACAACAGCAACAGTAACAACAACAGCAACAATAGCAACAGCAACAGCAACAGTAACTACAGCAACAGCAGCAACTATTACCATGATAAAAATGACGTAAACTCCAAGAAAGTCATTGATATAATATAACGACGACAGTCACACAACCAACAGCAGCAACGACTATACGAAGAACGTAAAATTGGGCTGTTATACGCAGCAACGGAGTGAGTAATAAAATACAAGTAATTCGATTCGCGACGGCAGTCGCATCAAAACCAGTTTACAGGAGTAATCAGCATGCCAGGTAAATTGGATGAAGGTGAGAAAATGACGAGGCGAAAGTTTTGTCCCCGGACGGGGTGTACGTGAGGTTTCCTCAAATAGCACGGTGGCTCGTAGCTGGGGCACCGCATATGGGCACCCCGGAGTATTAGATAATGGTGTTAGTCCCCACTCGCCCGCGAGGTTTTTCATCCCCCTCATCAACCGGTGCCGCCCAGCGCACAAAGAGCCGCAAGTACGCGTGCACACACATGTGCCCGGTTTGCGTTATTGCCGGTCGCGCGCGCGCGCGCTCTGCGTGAGCTTTTCGGCGAGAGCGTGATTGCGTTTGAAACTTTAGCCCCGTCGTAGAAACGGGCGAGGCGTCGCTTTTTGCCCCGGACAATGGGAATGCTGAAAGGATTAATCCCGCGAATTAAAATGATTATTTCGCGGAAAACACCGCTCTCGCCGCTGCATTAACAACGCCGATAATTGTTTATCGCAATTTACGTACGTCGCGCTTTTCCCTTTTTCATTATACTCCAAAAACTGACTCTCCCCCTTCTCCCCCTCGGATCTTTCACCGACAGAGACAAACAGTCTGCGACAACTCAATTCAATTTCCCGCCATTTGTTTTCGCGAATCGTCATTCCAATGGAAATAAACCAAAGTGTCAATGGCTAATTCGAGTCTCCTGGGCAATAGCGCCACTTATAATAACGCGTCAAAGAAACTGTCGCGGATCGAAGCGACGTCGGTCGCCTTGCAAAGAAAAAGTGCTATGCAAATCGCGATATTTGTTCGCGAGAGAGAGAGAGAGAGAGAGAACATTTTTGCCGTTTTACCGTGTTGAAAAGGTCGGCGTTTCCTCTGCCGAGAGCGTCTAATGAAAGCAGTGCAGTTGCATCGCATTGAGTCGATGTATTTCAGCGTGAACGCGGCATTGTGCAGAGGAGGAGGCAGCGAGAGGTCGGGAAGAGAGAAAGGCCTGGGAAGGAAGCGAGCAGGGTGTCGGTTGATTTTGAGGGGTTGCTACGGGGTTGTCGCGGCGTACCCCTGCGGGCTCCCGCTTTCGGCTGCCGGTCCGAGGCCAGGGTGGTTTACCCCCGTCGGCCGTAATACCGGTGTACGAAGGTCGTCCACACAGGCGCACTCTTCCCCACACACGCACACGCGCGCTTATATTCTCGCATATGGGTAGCCGCGTATACCACGTTATATGGAACAAGGGATAAGCGGCCGGCGAAAGGGGACCAGTGGACCGAGAACAATCGATAAATCAGCCCCTGGTGCGGGGGAAAGACGCGTGACCGTCGACAAAAGAGCGCCACCGTCGACGGGCCGCGTCTCTCCGCTCGCGATTTCCGCATTTTTCCGCCAGGCCTTTCTTCGATACTCGCCGTCAAATCTATGTATATTCAGGACCGATTTCATAAATATCCAAAGGCCGCTTTTAACCGGCGCAGCGGCTAAGAATCGCGTTATTAACATGAAAAAGGCGGCCAGGCTAGAAATGGCTTTTATATTGAAATCTCGCTCCTTTATTGCCCAATATCCGAATTGCTACTTTGAGCAGGGGATGAAGAGGTTCGGTGTCGCTGTCAAACGGACTTAGCTGACGTATCCTTGAAATCATGCGGAATATCGATGAATGTCTATTCCGGTGTACATATCCCCCGGCGCGTTCTCACCCCCACCGCTAATTAACGACGAACTAGATGCAATTTACGCCGCTTTCTCCTAACCCCATCGCCTACCACCCCCTACCCCGGTCCCTTTTTTAGTCCACGGTTACAGCCGTTCACCTTATCCGGATAAAATATCGAAAGTTTGTCATGCGAGGAGCGCGCGGTGTACGGCGGATGGTAATTCCGCAGGCGCTCTACGAGAGCGTAATCTACGTGAGAAGCTGCGAGGGTCGCTCTCACCCCATCCACTCATGTGTGATGGACCTAAATGGATGAGACGCACCCTTACGCCGGCTGCTGCCGGCCTATCGGCTGTCCATAATTTTTCTAGCCATTTCCAAAGGGTAGTATCTCCGGAGGGAGGCTTCAGCCAGCGAATCGACGAGAGGAAGCCGATACTCGCGATCTTGCCGCTGACTGTACACTTCATTTACATGCGTCTCTTATTAATTCGTTTCGCTGCGTCTCGCGTGCGCTTCGTGAACAAACACGCCGGCAGTGATATTGTCCGTGTAATAAATGCAGCGATGCAGAATTGATCTGTTTCAGATGCCAAAGTGACGTCCGTTTTTTTATCTTTTCTCTCGATCGGCTTTTTACGAATCGTAGCATCGTTTTCAACGATCGGAGAAGCGGGTAATTATGGACGAGGAAAAAAATGACGGAATAAAATGAAACGAGAAAATGGATAGTTGATTTTCCTAGATCTTTCAACGCGTCTTGCGAGATTGTATTTGGATCAATTTAGCGTGTGAAAAGTCGACGACGTTTGAGTCATTGCCATTGAAGTGGATGTAAAATGGAATATTGATCGGTGCATAGGGCCAATTAAAAGGTTCCAACGGCGACAAGGCGAATCGACCTGTGAAAACGTCCGAGAGATAAAAATACATTTTCATCCCGCAAGTGCAATCGTTTTGTCACTGCCTTCCGAAAAATGACCACCGCAGGAGCGGTTGGACGATCGATCGACGAGCGGCGTAAGCTCGAGTCAATCGGCCGAGCGATAATTGGCGAAGGCCTTCGGTAGCGGCCGAGGTGTCGGTGGAATGTCGCAGGCGCTCAGTTCTCGGGCAAGTCGATTGATTCCAAGTGGATTGGTCAATCGACGAGGGGGGCCAGGATTCCAATAGAGTTCGAACCGTAGCTCCGGTGGAGATCGCGTAAGGAAATTGTTTCGACGTATCCACTTCCTCCCAGCTGATGAGTTCCGCTGTGCCAGTAATGAAAACGTCGCACGGTCCGAGGCTGGCCGGAAACACGGCTGGGGATGTCGATCTTTTTCCCGTGCGACACTTTCGCCACCTGGCGGACGGCCGAGGAACCAACTCCCGGGAGTCAATCGCGACAACAAGTCACCTCGAGAGCTTCGTTTCGCATTCACCGACGTTTCGGACAATTCGGAGGGAAAGGTGTTGAGGGAGATGTTGCGGGGAGGGAGCGGCGGCGGAGGGAGGGGTAGGTAAAAGCAACGATGGTAATCACCCTTGGCCGAAAGTTCCGCAAGCTTTGCTTGGCATTGCGACTTCGAGCGTCGCTATAAAGCAATACTGTAAAAGTTTATTCCGCTTTCGCCATGCGACAACCGCAACTTTTACCTCAAGCCGGAAGATGCAAAAGAACGGCCGGGTCAACCGGTCGAAGAAAGATGCCGCACTCAGTGCTTTCCTTTTTATGCTCCTGCTCTTCGTCTTTCTCTTCGCAGTCCGTCAGACTCGCGTCTCTCTTCGTCGTCCCTCTCTTTTGTTTCTCGACTGCGTTGTGCGAAAACCCTATCGTAAAGTGGAGGTGCCCAAAAATCAAATTGTCCCCATAAAAGGCAAGGGAACATCGGACGGCACCATAATGCCTTGGGAATGTTTGCCCGTTGCGGTACTGGCCAGTGCGGTTTTATTAACGCGCGTCGGGGACTTCTGCGGTTTATTGCCTTTTACGGTCCCGACGATTCTTCTGTAACCCTAATTAGAGGATTACTGCTGGTTTTTTTTGCTCTCCCGCCGTCGCGACCCGCCGATGTGGAAAAGTCGCGGTTCGTTATTTGTCGTGCGATGTGATCTCGACGATGACGATGCGAGACGACGACACTCCTGAAGTGTACGTATCGAGAGACGAGCGTATCGCCTTACCAGTAACGAGGCCGATCGCATCGGTTTCGTATCGAGGCGAGCTGTACTACCCGATATAGTTCTGTCTCTCTCCCACACATTGCCAATCCAGTTATTCCATCTCTGTCCCACTCATTGCGAATCTTGCAGAGGGAAAATATTTTTATACGTCGAAGAGGAGGGTCACGAGTGTCGTGGAGTAGCTTATTATTCTCCAGACATACTTCCGGTGCTCGTAATGGCCCGATCGGTGCGCCGGGGAAGACGAGCTACGGAGGCTTTCGTTTTAGAACGTGCGTTTAATTGAAAAATATTGGGACAAAGATTGATAACAAAGGGTCGGGCACTCCGGAAGAATAGTTTGGGGCAAAAGGACATTGGCATGTGTTTTCATTAACGCGGACTGCCGTAGTGGGTAGTCTTTTTCGCATGCGTGGCGCTGCGGTCGGAGGGACGAGTCAGTCCTGGGGAAGGGGGAGGGTTTACTAATTGTCCGACTCCCTCATACCCCATCTGTCCCTTCATCAGCGTTGATTGCCTAACTCCAGCGCTCTCAAATTCATGACCAATGATCGAAGTCAGACTTCGATGGAAAAATCGCGGAGGAAAATCGAAAAGTCGGGAATACTCGATTTCTCGCAAATCCGTTGAACGTCGAAATTGCATTAAAAAACCCGCATTTCAATATTTCTTCCTTTTTCGTGTTCATGTCATATATATATATATATATATATATATATGGGTTCACGTTCAGAGAATTAGCGAGTATTAACAAGTAGGGAAAAAAAGATGGAAAAAAAGGGAAGAACGATATCTTTTTCAGATGCGTGCGCAAACACGCGTGTTTGTCGGTTCGTCAGCGCAGCGTCGATTATTTGCCGAGAGCGTTGGGCTTTTTTTTTTTAGCGTTCATCGCGGGGTTGACACAATTATGCGACGCGATTCTTTGTGCAAACATTAGTTAGCACCGGACGCCGCGAGTACCAATTGGCTCGGATCGGTCCTGGTCGCGCGGCAACCCTTCACGGCTGCTCGGTTCCATTTTCTGCTCGTCGGCGAGCGAACGTGGGGTGTCGACGCGGTTCTCATTTCCCGCTGTTAGCCGACAACGCTCGCCGATTCCTACGGCCCGGAATTGCGATAAGAGGCGGTAAACGAATTACCGCGTCAAAAACTGTTTGTCCATCAGCCGTCGAACGGACAAAAAAATCCCGTGTTCGAACGAGCGCAAGATCTCCGGCGTTGAAAGACGAAATTTGGTCGGTTAATCCCGCGAACGGCGCATTGGGTATTCGAGTTGAGAATTCCTGGCCTAGAAAGGCACTAATGCAGATCTCACGCAGTCCCTTCAATAAACCACCCCCCTCCCTAGACCCGTCGAATGGAAACTCGTGCACGCCAAGCCATTCAGATTTAAATGGCGACAAAAAAAAAAATATGAATCCCCTTGCAACGGCACGAATGTTTCAATCTCTTTCACGACTGTTCCCGGCACAGCCTGCATAAAGCCGGAGGCGCGTCAATGCCTCTGCCGAGTGACCTCCGGCGGACTTGAATCCGACCACTTGGCGACGTCGCCACTCGCGTACCTAACCTACACACTCCGTAAGAAATATCGGGATTGAATAAAAAAAAAGACAGGCGATGTAAAGTGTTCCACATAGACTCAATTTTATTAACTTCCTCGTTGCTCTATGTTTATACCATCTCTATACATTAAATCTCTGACTTATAAATAATAGCATCCCATTTTGCACTTTCACACACCGCATCTCCTCCTTCGCAGTCTAACCTCTCTTTGGCGTCTCGCACGCCAACTCCCTGTCTCTCTCTCTCTCTCTGTTATTGTCCATCAATTATCTACATTATTTACAAAAATGTACAGTAACATTTACAATTCCACTATGTACAATACAACAACCTGCCGCTCGTCCCAGCACACGCGTATAATTACACTTCCGGTCCTCGTAAAACCGAAGATCCAGTCCCCTCCTCCCCCTCCTAACGTTGTCCGGGTAACGAGGCAGTGTTATTTCATTAAATAAAAAGTCCCGATGACGCCTGGCGTCGCGGTTCACTAGCCTTCCGGTGCTGAGCGGGATGACCGTTGGGTGACCCCCCGCTTTGGCGATTCAGGTAGTTTTCTCGATGACGAGGATATGCTCCAGGGCACGGATCTTCCACTGGTCTCGCGAACGGTCGGCCAATGCCTAATCCACAATGGCACAACCAACCGACGCCAACCTTTGACCGCTCTTGCCCTCCGAGTTTGTCTGCTTCGACGAATGAGAACCGCTGTTTGTGATTTTTCGTCAAACAAGGCGTCCGGGACCTTTGAGATTGCACGTGACCCGGGTAAATTGTCGAATAATTGGAAGGAAAAAGTCTATACATGAACTGTAACAACTGCGCTTCGCATTTTATATATTTACACGTGCAAATACGGGATCGTGCCGAGACGAGGAAGGCTGTTCATGATCAGATCACGAATCTCGAGACCGGGGCTTTCGGCGCAATCTCAAATGTCCTGACGCTCCAGTCCCCTGCGGCAATTCCACTAATAAACGTTGCAATAAATTAAATCTGACTATACAATATAAAAATAAAGTGACCGCATCACAGTTCACAGCAGCGATTCTCGGGTAAAACGTCTAAACTCTCCGGGATATCGAATCGAACGCGTCCAGTGCAGAGAAACCGCTGACAATATACTACACGGATGGAAGGTATCAACAACGGATTCCAAAATAGACGACGACTTCGGAGCGATGTTCTTGAAAGCTTCGCTCAGTTTCTTCTCATTTTTAAAATTCCGGTTGTGGAAATTGTGCCCCAACAACCCGAAGACGCTCATCATCGTTTACCCGAGCGCATGTTCCAGTCTTCAAGGTACAAGATTTGCAGAAGATTCTAGTAAGGTCTCCAGACGGGTTTGGTCGTCGCAGATGCGGCGATTTTGGTGGGTGGTGGCGTTTTGCTGGCGGCCTGGGTCTTTTGCGAGATGAGCGTGGTGGGAGCCTTGAGCTCGTTCCTGGCGCCGTCCGGTTTCTTTGGCAACGTCCGTTCGGGCGACGTCGAGGCCGACGTGACCGGCGTCACTTGGGCCAAGCTTCCTCCACTGAGCCGGATAGGTACAAAGGCACTGCGGACCTCGTCAGTGGCGGATTCACTGCCGCTGTCGCTCGGGCTCCTCGGTGGCGTCCTGGACGGACTGGTGGGTACCACAGCGGAGACTGGCGCCGTCGTGGCGCTCTTTGGCGGAATCGCCTGATACTCGGTCGGGTATTTCACGTGGTCTTGGAAGGAGTAGGCCGTGTGCATCACCGCTGGCGCGAAGGTTGGCGTGAAGATGTCCGCATGGGTCATTGGGATGGAACCTGTGGGCGAAACAGAGAAGCGTTAGAGAGACGTAGATGGCGTGTTGGGGGAAATGAGATGGCGCGTTGAAGAGAAGTTCGCGCGTGGGGCCGTTCAAGTCGCCCCACGGTGGCAAGACCGGGACAACCGCCGGTTGCGGAAGAGGGAGCTGCCACGGAACCCTCTCGTCCTGTATGAATCATCGGAGGCGAGAGAAAGAGAAGACGGGGAGCGGGCGAAAGTGGAAACTCGACAAATCGATAGCGGCTCGCGAGCCTGGACTATCGCGCGTTGCTTTGTCCGATGCCCCGCTTCCCGCCACGGACGATCGCGGAACTTTCTTCTTACCTTTCACGAGCGCCGGGTGCGGTAAGTGCCAAGCGTGGCCCAGGTACGAGGTGTCGATCCAGGGATGCAATAGACCCAGTCCTGGAAAGCCGGGACCGTACTGATAACCTGCAAGAAAACAAACGTTTCCCCTCAGTATTTTGTTGTCGCACACTTCCATATCGATATACATCCGAACAACGCACATTCAAA
>JABFPT010002993.1:0-10429 GCA_022817245.1 Nixonia krombeini
GGGCGCG
Organism: Nixonia krombeini; assembly: GCA_022817245.1. NCBI lineage: Eukaryota > Metazoa > Arthropoda > Insecta > Hymenoptera > Scelionidae > Nixonia > Nixonia krombeini. Next base: position 8 of record JABFPT010002993.1, read on the forward strand.
GGTGCGCGGCCGGCTGTGGGTGGGAAAAGAGGAGGGGCGGGCGTGGGTAAAAAAACACACTTGGCGTGCGGACTCCCCCACCGCACTCCCCCCCCCCCCCCTAGACCGCCCCCGTAACAAATTCCGTTCCAACGAGCAAAAACCGTCGCTGCGCGGAAAACGAGATTCCCTCGGCCGGCATTCCAGCCTTTTACAAACTATCTCGCATTCGCCATCAAATATGACAATTTTCACAATACAGCCATCCCAAAGCACAAAGAGCGAAATCCAGCTCTGATATGAAACCCGAGCTGGCCTTCTAATTCGAGTAGTTACCGCACAAACGGTCCGGAACGAGCAAAACATCGTCCCGTCCTTGCTTCTACTCCATCTGAGATAAGATGAAGATAAGGAGGAGATGAAGCGGGAGCGGGTTCGGGGCGAGGGCAAGGCGGCGGGAGGGAGGGTGGGAGACGGATCCGCGCGCTATCGCCTTATAGAATTGGCCGAGCGCTATTACGACGGCCAACACATTCGCCGGTTAACTGCTCGTGAAGTCGTCAAGCATGGCTACGCAATGTCATTAACGTGGGAGGCCGAGGGAGCATCGTACGATTTATCGCGCTCTTCGTTTCTGCGATCCCTCGAGCCTGCGGACTGCGAGGACGCCGCGGCTTCCCGCTTTTCGAACAACAAGCTCGGACAATGAACATTATATTTCCATCAGCGGCGATTTCCATCCGTCTTCCAACAGCGGGACAAAGGCGGATATTGTTTCAAGGGCTCGGTGAACTGCCGTGACGGTACGAACAATTAATCCCGATTTGATTAAGCCGCGTCTCGTTCCAGTGCCCAGGAATGCCGGGAATGCGGCGACCCCTCTCCTCTCTCTCCTTCATCGCCACCTCGCGAACGAATCAATCGCCGGCGTTTCTCGAGCCGATCGGATGATGCCGGTTTCGCAAACGGAACCGCGTTGCCTTATTGCTGTTTTTCGCCCGAATGTTTGCTCGGCGGTGTTTGCAAAACGCGAATGGGCCCGCGTGGACGCGCGCGGTTATTCAATCAGCCAAGCCGGAGCGTGCAAATACACAGGAAAAAGCAGCGGCTGGGCATTCATGGCTGCCTATCCGCGGCGCGAGTATCAATATCACCGGCTTCTCTCTTTTTCATACGGAACCGCGATTTCAAATCGAAACAAAGGCAACGATAAATCGGCAAAACTGTGATTAATCCGATCCCGGTGTAAAGTTCGGCTCGAATCGCTGCGACCGGGGGGGGGGGTGATGGTGGTGGTCTTATCGCAGTCGCGCGAGCAAATGAAAAATGGAAAGGAGTTCAAAGACGTCCGGTTGGAACGAACTAATCCAATTAAGCCGGGACGCGGCCGCGGAAATGATCGATGTCCGTACATTCTGTTTCGCGATACGCCGCTGGCGGAGGGATCATCTCGAGACATAAAGAAGTGATTCGGAAGCAATTCTGTAAGTACAGGTCGATTTATGTCTTGGAGTAGTCGATGGCTCGCATCCGCCCGCACCATAAGTGGCCGTGGCGGATCGCCGCAAGTGCGGACGAGGCGGCAGGAGTACCGGCGGTGTTATTGTGCGAGATCGTGGCGCTTCTCGAGCTCCCTTCCCCGTCTTGGTGCACGAGGACGCGGTTTAGAAAAGCGGGCGGAAAAAGGTCCTCGATGCAGGGTCTATCTCGTTGATTCGCTCGGTGAAAGGCTGCCGCGATGGAAAGTTGAAAATCGTGAAATCGACTATCGCAAAATCGGTAATCATATCTGTTCTACGGGAAGAGAACTAGACACGAAATTTCTCGGTGATCGTTCCTGGAGGAGAGAGTGGGAGTGGACGGTGTGTGGATTAAGGGACTTCCGCCATTTTAGTCATTGAAAAGCTAATACAGTGGATGCGACTTCCTTCCGCGATGTTGATAGCAAAGCTGGCGTGCAACAAGTGGATAATGTTATACGCATCTAATTTTCATCGTACCGGCATAATCGAAGTAAAAGTCCCGCTTTGCGCGGCTAATGAAATTCCGGAGATGTTTCCACTTCGGACGGCGGACCAGCAGTTGGCGCTTCGGTGGTGTGTTCGCCGGAATGTGCAAAAATAATTCGGTCTCTCTCGAGTTCCTTATCGCGTGGGACTGGCTTTGAGATAAAGACGGCGGGGAAAAAAGGAGGAAACGGGAGAGGAGAATGAAAAGCAAGCGAGACTGGCCACCCCCGCGTCTCGCTCGAGTAATTGGAACGTGTTCGAATCTCGAGATTCGCTCGAGTCTCTTTAACGTCGTCTCTGGACTCCCTTAATTCATCGTCGCCACTTCGGAATGTTCCCGCTTTATCTTTACATTGCATTAAGGGAGACGAAGCCTGTCCCGCCAGCGGACCCAGCCCCGAGATTACACCAAGATTTCTAAATAAACCTACGGGAACTGTTCCGCTGAAAAGAATTTAAATATCAGACCAAAGCCCGTCGACGTACCGCCGAGCTGGCGGACTCGCTGGAGGAGTTAGAAACGTTTCGCGACGTTTAACGCGATTTTTCCCTTTTGCAGTAAAATCTACGTCGCTCTCGCAAGTCATTGTTACAGTTCCCTACAATTCGACAAATACGACTTTTTTTCTTAATTCCATCCCATTTTCAAATACATACGTATCACTTAAAGTATGTGAGCGGTGTATTTTGAGTATATGCTACTGGAAAAGAAAACTCTAGTATCAATAGAGTCAAATTTACAGTTTACGTGTACAACAAACTGTACCAATACATGGTAAATTATAAAATTCCACTTCATCGACTTGCTGGAAATCGTTATTAAAAAAGTAGTTACGAGAGTAAATATATAATAAACATAGCGCACTATCCAGTGCTGCAATTTTGTTACGATGTGTACCTTCAATTATTCGTGCGTCTGTGCAAATCGCGTTATTCGCAAACATGATTTGTACTCAGTACATCTCTTTCTGCCGTGTAACATCACTCACAAATACTGTATTTTTCTCATATAAAATTTAACGCTCCAGTCCTTGGGAGAATGTAAAACTTCAAGACTCAAGCTATAAATTTCCGCGAAAAATCTGTTGTTTACCTACTGAAAATATTAATCACAGAAATCGAAGTTTATTTGCTACCTCATTTTACCATTTCTTAAATTTAGTCTCCCCGTATATAATTCTTACTTCCAAACCCGTTTACCTCCCGCGTAAAGTAGATCTCGCCGTAAACTCTCGTTTAGTCATACGCGGGAAAAATCGCATACCGAGGCACAATTACAGGCCGTCAGGGTTTACGTGCCGGTGTAAACCGCGGCGTAGCATGCGGCAAGAAAAAACGACCGCGAATTCCCCGGCCCGTGACGCTTGTTTGCCGTCGCGTTGCAATCACGTGACCGGCGTTTGGGCGTCGCGTATATTTCCGTCTGTTTTCGCTGGATGATCAATCGCGTGACTGTGTCCAATAAGCCTTACGATCGAGCATCGCCGGAGAGTCCCGGAGAATCGTCCTTTTTCCGCGCTTCGGAGGCAATAAGCTATCCATGACTCGCCGTATTATCTCCCGGCGCGCGAGTTAATTCGAGTCGGCTGCGGGCTGTTTACACGCACCGCTCGTGATGCATTCGCGCCTCGTATTCGCGGCTTCTCGGAGGAGCTGTTCCCGCGCCCTTTCGCGTAATTACGAGTCGTGAAAATGTGGTCGCCACGGTGGAGACGGGGGAGGTCCATTTCGCCCCTTTTTCCGCAGAAACTCCGCCAATTGAGTTATCGTGCGGTAATGGCTAGTAATTTCACGGTCGGGTCTTTTTACCGACCCGATACCGCGAAAGATAGCGATGGAAACGCCGAACGGTCGCGGAGGAAGCGGTGAACGATCCCGCTAAACCGACAACACTGTTTCACCGAGCCTCTGGCGTTTTTTCGTTATCGGGAGCGAGATGAATAGCGTTGGGTTACGCGCCAGGGCGAGCGCGGGATTAGACTTTGAAGATCGATGGCGGGTTTTGAGGCGAGCCGCAGAGGTGCGTGCGAGCGCCGATGAATCTTTGATGGGCGAGAGATCGAGTGACCTGCCTCCGGCCGCGCTCCCGCGGGGCCGGGACGCCGGTTCTCGCCCAAAACACCGTGTAATTCATACGCCGCCCTTATCGCTACGGCTCCCGGCGATATTTATCGGCCGGCACGAGCTATGGAAAAGCGTCTGCACCGAGTCGTTTATCCGTCACTCGCAATTACAACAGACTCCTCGAACATAATTAACCTCACTTTTTACATCTCGTTACATTTACATCGTTATTTCACAACATCATCGCATTACGCTTGTACTTTATTACGGAAAGAGTATCATTTACTTACTGCACTTTACATCCTCTGAACTGCAATCTTTCTAGTTACGAGCTAATCACTCGTTGACCCACAAAATATTATTCGATCATTTTCCAGCCTCGAGCGACGAGGAGCAACGATGAAAGATGCAAATTGGAATTAATACGTGACAAACCGTCCCGATCGATCAAGATTAAAGTAAGCCAGTGTCGCTGTCGATTTTTTTAAATATGGGAAATCCGCGACGGTGATCAGGATGGGGAAGGGTGACGACGGAGGGCTCAGTGGTACGAGGTACAATTAAACGAAGAGGCAAGGCCCATCGATAACGGGCGAGATGGCTTCCTTTAGTGGGTGATTAAAGTTTAATTCACTTCTAATTAGATTTTTTTCAAGCACGGCGCGGCAGTGGCGAGTGCGGCGCGCGGCGCCCAAGACGGGAGAAGGAGTTCGACTACCCCCGTCGACGGTGTCAGAGGCTGCTCGCTAAATAGATTTATTTTAATCGAAACTTCTAACGAGGATCGCTTGTCGGACATTTTAACGTCGTTAGCACGAGCTTCTGCCGGGGTCAGGCCGCATTTTTCCCCGCGCGCCTTTTATTATTTAATGCGCCGGCCGCCGCGGCCCGTCAACTTGTACGCGATTATTCACTCAACATCGTTACGGAATTTACATTGTAAAGTGGACAGAGACGGGAATTCGATCGCCGTCGTATTTATTTCGTCGCGTAATTAAGCAACGGTCGTTTTTCCGTACAATGCACCAAGCTGAGTTGACCAAACCACCCCCGCCCCAGACACTCCCACGTACGAATTCCTTCGTAATATCCGCGTCTTGTATTTCATAGTGAAGTGAGTTGCTCGTTACCAAACTGCCAGAGCATATAATGATTACAACCCGACATTGATACCCGCGCGGAATCCTCGTAAAGATGAACTTGAACAGCCTTCGCGCGGGATGAGTGCGCGACTCCTTTGGTTTCCAGAAGACGACGACGACCTACGCGCTTGTACTTTAGCGTGTCTGGGTCAAGGGATCGTCGTTTCTCAACGTCTATACGAGCGAGCGTGTTATTAACGAGCCGAGTGCAACTGTCGATACTGCCTCCTCCCCTCCGCCCTACTCCTGCTCCTCTCGAAGGGAATAAAGCTGTCCGAATGCGTGGAAATTGCGGAGCCGATGGAAGCGACCCGATTAAAGCCGCGATGATCCTAATTAGCGGGAGAGCAAGGGGAAGCGGAGGAGGGGGAAGTGGCCTCCGGAAGATCAACATCCTTTCGCCGATTCGGTAGCGATGCCCCGCGCAGAAGATGGAAATTTGCTTCTACTTTGCATTCGCAGATTGGTCGGTAAGCGTTGGCCGATGGATTCGCAAACGGCGAGATCCGCCGGTCATGGTCACCGAAGCGCGCTGACGAGCCATGGTCAGCAGTTACCGCAAATTCGCTGCCATTCCACCGGCGAGCATCGTTATTCGAAGCGGCCGCGCTGCCAAGGAACCTCCTAATGCTCTTTCGTTCCGCTGGTCTAACGAGCGTAGCGGCGGCCTTTCTGTTAATTGAATTAGCCGCCCGGAATTAGCTACTTCGGATTAGCCATCAACCGCTTGCGCCTTTTCGACCGCGTGAAAATCTCCTCCGAGGGCGGAAAATGGGTCTTCCTTTCCAACACGTCGGAGGTGATCGAGTTTCCGAGTCGGCGGGATAAAGCGTCGTTATGAATTTCGATGTAGCAAAAAAGGGGAGTAAAAAAGGGAGATATAAAACTAGGGAAGAATAGATTGCCTATGCATCCCCAGGAAATCAACTACAAACGCGGCGACAGTTAATTGAATTATATCGATTCGAATAAAGCGCGCGATTCCGACGAACGAATCCGCAACGGTACTTCTTGTTATTTTTCCTTATTTACAGAGAGAGCGCTTGGCGTATGTACATATCGAATTTCGTTTAGCCGTCAGAGACGATAGTGTGTACGAGGCAAATTCGGTAACGCGAGATTATTCCGTAAAGCGTCCAGAGAGCGCGCAGATACGGCGGATAAGCAAATTCCAGTACGTTTCGTGACTGCCGCAGAAGCGCGCGTTATCTGATATTATTACCTGCCAATGATCGAGACTGGCAAGACCGCCGCGCGAGGCAAGAAGCGCACTCGATATCGGCCGCGATATGAGGCACGTATGAATTAACATTTTTCGAGCGGGAACTTGCGTGATCCCGCGTACACTCCGGACTAACGAGGAATGTTTCCTTCTCCTCGGCTCTCGGCCGCCGATTTTCATCTACCTTTCGTATGCTGCACCGCGTCCGCGAGTAATAAAAACGAAGGGTTTTATTTCAACCCATTTTCAATTTAATTGCCGATCGAAAGATTGAATAAGAATGTGCAGATGGTTAGGTTAAACGTAAGTAATTAAACTGATGTTTTAATTGTGATTCGACATACTCAAACGTGACAGAAGTACTTTTTTTTAGACATCTCTCCACGGCTGTTGTAACAACTGGAATGAAATTAAACCGAACTAAGTTAGGTTTGAGAGTACATGCTATTCTTCAATCCTATAGTATCAAAAATGTATTAAAAAGATCAAAATAGATAATTTTTTCTTGTACTTCCTTTACCCTTTTATCAATTACTAACGTAACACATCACTCAACAAGCCCTTTCTGACGCATATGTGGCAACACTGTTGACAGACACACATGATTCCTGGATAATACCATACTTTACACCATACGTGTCAAAATTTCAATTTTGACTCAAACAATGCTACACGAAAACTTGGGCATGCGTAAGCTGGTTTCAAAGTGGATGCCGCGTTTTTACTCTGTTCGCAGCCATTGAAGCGAGATAGAAAGGATTTCTTGCATTGGTATGTGACGATGTGATGTGACGATAAAACATGGATCCACTTGAATCAAGAAGATCGTCAGTTGAGGGCACAGCAGCCGGTGAAAGTCGTTCAAAGAGACACAAAAAATAAAAAGCCAGCTGGTATGTTTATGGCATCCATATTTTGAAACGCGCATGGTATTTTGTTCATCGCTTATCGTGAGAATGGAACAACTATCAATAGCAAATATTACCTGGCATTGTTGGATCACTTGAGTGTAGAAATCACGAAAAGACTCTCTCACAGACCAGAGACTTACTGAGTGATGTGTTATACAACCCAATATAAACGCTCTCTATGAAATGCTCTAGGAATACTACAGTCATATATACACTCGTCATAAATCGCAAACTAACGTCCATTTTAGCGGTGATACACTAAACATCAGTCGATAATTTTATCCTCTTTCATCTTTCGAAACAAATTCTCTATTTTCGTTTTCTTTTGTTAATTGGAACTTGATCCTTTGTTTCACCGCATTTTGAAATTCCTACAAACATTCTATTAGAAAAGGTAAGTCGCAAGGTATGTCAGTGTACGTTTTACTACGTGTACTTTTTCTTATTTACCAATATCACGTATAGTACAAAGCAACGCGTCAATGAAGGTTCGCGGCCGTAGGCGCCGGCGTTGGCACGGCGCAGGCCGTGCTGGAAAGTTGGTTGGGTGGCAGCAGTACGGTGGATAATGCCGAGGGAGAGGAGTACAAGGGAATCTGGTTAACGAGGAGCCGTGCGAGTGTGGAAGGAGTTGATGGAGAGCGGAAAGAGCGCTCTGTGAGTGCAAGAAAATAGTAGTTGTCACTGTACTTGCTTGATTAATTTAGACACTTTATTGAAGCAAAGAAAGTAAACTTGAAGAAGCAGGCCGTGCGCGTCGGCGTCCCAGGCTGATAGGCCTGGTTGACGCCCGTCGAGTGCTCCGCGCTGTATGCGCTGGATGTCGCGACTATGCGGACACCGGTAACACGTAGGCGACCATTTTACGATTTTCGAGGGAAACGGTTTAATTGCGCAGAGAAAATATTCCGTCTGGCATTAAATTTGTCAGCAAATATTTAATTTGCTTTTTTAAAAGGAAAATGGCTTCACGTTTACCTGTACTTCATTATACGCAACTTTATGAGAAAAACTGAACATAAATCTTGACTTAGTCAAGGTCAACATGTTCTCCCGTTCTAGTGAACTGTATCGTTATTTCGAAATTACACGTGCAACATAATATTCTCTTCATCGACATTTAACACACGACATATTTTTCTTCCACCTATTAAATCGAAATAAACGATTTACAAAACGTTGTAAGTTTTATAAAGCATTCCTCAAAGACAATTACACTGCATTAAGTGAATAATAAACAAATGATTTGCAGACAGATATTCTCCCTGGTATCATCGCGAAAGGTCATGTAGCCGACCGGTGCGCCCTTCCCCATAAATAACCGCTTAAAAACTGCGAGAGTTAAGCAATAAAATTAGCTATAATTAGCAAGTGAAACGACGCGATCGCCGGGAAGACAAATGCCCCTGGCGCACAATGCGTGGGAGGACCTCGCGGGGTTGCGCTCGCCGACGTAACCGCGCCCGCCGATTCGCGATCTTTCCGCGGCGCGCCGATTGTCACGAGCAGCCGTCGCCGCAGCGGATGATAATTCGCAGCCCCTCGAGCGATCGTCGAAGACATTCGCGCACGTAGGCAGCTTATTTACATTCCGAGATTCAGCGACACACCGCGACGGCGCATAATAGGGAAAGGTTGTCTAAGTTGTACGTGCCTCTAATTCGCGCTAAAATTCGTTGAAATTACAATCCAGAATGAGACGATGAATAATTCAGAGTAACGCCGAGTGTTCCGCATCGCTTCAAATTTGACGCCGCGAACAATAACTGACGCATTTTCCTCCCCCACATTCTCTTCCCTTTTCCGCACTTCCCTCCCCCGCTCCCCCGCGCAATTAAAATTAATCGCGATCGTTTTTCGTCCAGCGGGCTCAAAGGGATCACCCCGCAGGATTATCCCCGCGTTTTTTTTTCAGCCGGCTTTTTAACGCGGAAGAAATAACGCCTCGAATTGGCTTTGGGCTCTCGCGCGGGAAGACAATAAACTGAATTACAGCGTTTGTGTACAGCGCCGGCACTCGAGTCGACGAAAGTGTGGGTACGCGCGGGAGGAATAATGCCATGAAGAGATTACCGCAGCAGTCTCGCCACTCAACGAAATCTCGTAAAGCTTCGCACTTTTGCATCGAGCGGTGACGCGATGAAGCGTTTCCGCGGACACCCGCGGAAAAGACGGGCCGACCACCGCTTTCGCGCTGAGTGGCTCTTCCAATTGGCGATCGAGGAGAAACGGCGTTCTGGCACAGTAAGTAGAGCCAGGAACTTTCTGCTCAGGGATGAACAGAAACGGCAATTCTTCGGGACATCGTTTATCGGACGCTCATTTTTTTACACACGCCGCGGCCACTCGCTACTCTTTACCTCCCTCGCCGTCAAATCATAACGAGCTGAGCCGGCAATTATTTCGGCACTAGCACTTCCCTGCTTCCTTTTCCGCATTTCACTGTCACACCAAAGACGGTTTTCAGTCTTTTCTCTTATCCTCCTCACACGTCGAATCGGCTGCTTTAAAAGCAACGACACGACTTCTTCCCTCGCCCCCTCCGCCGTTTGAAAGTGTATGTCCAACGGCATTTCCAGACTCTCACGCACGGCCGATCGTCGTCGAGATCGACACGCGTGGTTTGTAAAACGGCTGAATAATGCAGCGGCGAGATTCCGCGCGTCGTTTCTTCTCGCGTGCGCGCGTCGTTTTGTCCCCGTTCGACGCTTTGCGAGAGCGAGAGGCGTAGGCGGAAAGAACGCGCGAAGGCGGCGGCTAACCTCGTTTGCACGCAAATTCAGATAAAGTCGTTCGCGCTCTGCCAGAGTTTGCCGATCAGCGGAGAGAGCCGCGGCGGGAAACTTTCAATCCTTCGACTACCCCCCGCCCTGGTACCGGCACGTCGGCCGGCGATTTTTGTTAATTCAACTGAAACTTTCCCGATTTCAGGAAACTTCGAGGCCGGCGTACGAAAGACGAGTTCCGCGATTCGGGCCGACTAAGTTAATTGTTGCAAAGCGTTCCGCAGGCGAGAGAAAAATATTCCCTCGGTGATCCGCCGAGCGCCATATTGGTCGAGGAAAGAGGCGACGGTGAGGGAGCGGCAGGGGGGA
>JABFPT010002996.1:0-16151 GCA_022817245.1 Nixonia krombeini
TTGTTGTTGGGGAAACGCTAAAAACGATTGTAATGATGGCTACAATTATTGTTGAGATAGCTACCAAAACTGTCACAGACGCTACGGTTTACGTATTATCGTTACTACACATCAAAGACAATCGTGGATGAACAAACAACGAAACTGAACTGCCTTCGTCGCAAAGTTTATGTCATTTTGCCTAAAAAAGTTACGGAATGAATGCTGAAAAATCTGCGAAATTCTATTGTCTTTGCAACAATGGCCGAAGATAATATGCGAAACAATCAAGTTTCATAATACGTCATTAAAAAGGTGATTTGCATAAAAAACTGGCCGGCAAATCACACGCTGTATTTTGCTAATTGCTCGCCGTAGACGAGAGAACAGTGTTCGGAGGTGAACCGCGTTTCACGCGATACGAGCGTGTTATTCAACAGGTTTATGTAACGTTATGATCACTTTCGTTAGCGTGTAACGATAATAAAACAACGTTTTGCGGTTTTGAAATGAGACGAGGACAAAAGGGTGTCCGCGGTGGGTCGGAGCCTCGTTGGTACATTACACTTGGGAGAATTGACTGAATTGAACTTTCGATCCGACAATGCCGACTAACACGCCCCTCTGTATCTTCGATGTAAATTTCATTGCGTGGGAATTTCGCGCAAAACATTATCACTCGGAAGGGACAAAAATGAATGTAATCGCGTGCCAGGAGAGTTTTGCTTTCACGTGCAAAATGCGCATTCGCTATTCAGCTAGGAAATGTAAGCTGCGCATCACGCTCGAGAATGCATGATTAACGAAAACTCATGCGCTGGAGAATTCCCGTTCCCCGGCAACGCGCCTGAAACATACCAGCCCGGCGAAATCCCGAGATCACGAAACGCCTCGCATTAAAATTCACGCGAAATCATATATTCCGAAACTCTTTCGGCTATGGTAATCAACGGACTAATTTTTTCCCCTCCACACCGCTGTTAACAACTCCGGCGAATTTATTGTAACGAAACTCCCGCTCTTAATCCGAGTAATTGCGGGAGGACGAGGAATCGGGAAAAGCTCGTTTGTAGTCTGACGAATCACGCACGGTCTTTAATGAAGTTGTTACTACGCGAGAAATACTTGAAAGGAAATTTGGAATATTTGGAACGTCGATCGGCAACATAGCCTGTCATATCGCAGTCAAAAATTCTTATATAAATTCTTATCGCAAAATTTGTAGGTCAATGTTGGAGTCAAATAACCTTATATCGTAATTGTACAATTTGTGCATTGTTTACAAGGCGGATCATACTTCAACGAAAATTGAGAATGTCTGAAATATCGTTCGACAACCTACCGTGACATAACCTAACCTAACCTACTTATTGCGTCTAAGCATTTTCAGTTCAAGCAACCGTACACTGTAGTTACGCAGTGTCGTCAGTCTGCGTAGGAACGGTATGATGAGTGTAATTAAAAAATTGTGGTAATAATGACGACGGAAGTGCGGCCCGAGCGAGCCAAATAGCCGTGGCCACAGGAATCACTGTACTCTGGTAACGAGTGCGAATTGTGGTTACGACAGCTACAGAATTGCAGTGGCAACAGCTACAATACCGTAACAGCAATTGAGGAACTTTGGTTATAACAAGTGCAATAGTCCGGTAACACTAATCGTAACAGTTACGGGAACTTTCCAACAGACGGAACTTCCGCAACGCGGTGTGTCCCGGCTGGGGTGTTCGGCATAAAAAACGTGCTCAAACATCGCGTAAGAAGCCATTTGTCACCACTGAACGTTAAAATATACTTTACATTACCACAATTTTACATCTCCCCCTGAGACCGTTCGTTGTAACTGCTATGGCCACATTGTGATAAATGCAACAACTATGTGGTTAGTTTTCACATGACCTTCGAACGTGTCACGAATCGGGGATATGACATATGCGGTAATCAAGGGAGCGGGACAAACGTTCCGTAGGTACACCACACTCGCGATTACGTTTCTACCCCTAACCGATTTCTATCTCCTCGAGTTGCGTCGTTGTCGCAGCGAGATCGGCAAACGTCGGGATAAAACACGCGGGCAAAGACCGCGCGACGAATCGAAACCAAGTCGAATCACCCTTGCCCAATTCGATCATGGCTGTGTTTCGCCGCAGAAGGCTACGCCGAGGCGAAATCCAGCCTAGCCGATAATACACGTACGGTTAATAAGTGACCGTGTGTGTCCGTGCGACAGCGTACAAGCGAACCGCCGTGTGCACATCTGCGGACAACAATGCGAAAGCCACCGCGAATCCGCCGACAACACAGGCGCACTCGCGTGTACGCCGCTTTAACTGCATTACGACCCGATATTGGACACCCAGCCAACCTAACCTACTCGCGAGCGACATTCACGCCTGCACAACTCGCCTCGACGCGAGACCGAGACCGGCAAATGAAAATCGGCAGCGGACGGTTCCCCGTCCGGAACGATTTATCGTCTTTGAAGCTACTTTCACCGGTTAATGGTTCGTAGCGCGGTCGAGCGCGACGAAGCCTAGTACGCCGAATTGGGGAAATCAAATTGGTGAAATTCGACGCGTTTCGTCAGTGGGAAATGATTATGTTTATAATCGAATCCGCCGATGAACATTTCGCCACCGGCGTTTGCGACAGAACCTGCGTTCGTGAATCAATACCGGGCATTTAATTCCCCCGGAACGCGTCCGAGAGCGGCGGTCACTTTGGACGAGGTCGCGATGGCTGATTTGAAAATGTGGCGAGGTCTCTTTCAAAAAATTGTGGCGGTGGAGGGAGGTTCGATGATTGCATACTAAATTTCTTTACGAGGCCCCGCAGCACGTTTTACGCGCCGCCATTATCATCCCTATTCAAACGGAGTATCTTGTATTCAATTACACGCGATTTCACGACGCTCCGCAGAATTCAATATCTAGATAAGGGTAACGACGATTAAGCACGGTAATACGTAGCATCGGTAATGTTGCGCGCACATGCGATACTAAATCTCGGAATTTTAATGCATTCACGGGCGTACGTGTATATAATAAGCGGCTGATAAACGTCTTCGGCGATTCATTGCGTAACGGACGGCCACGTATCTTTCATCGAGCCAATCGCAAATTGCATTCGATTTCTTCGCCGGATCTGAATTCCGTTAAGCAAGGTTGGGTTAGGTAAGCGTAGCTTGACTAAATTTAGGGTACAATGACGAGATTGGGGGCGAATTTCAGGAGGTATATGAGAAAAAGTGGAAAAATATAAAAGGATGGAAAAAAGCGGCGGTACGTTTTGCCGGAAATTATCGAGTTTGCGCAATCAACGAGCCGTAACAACAAGTACAAGCTATACCAATAACCGTCGAATTATGGTAATGGGAATTTTAATTCCCTCCGATTCGTTACAGGCCACATAATATCCCTAGAGACGGCGCGGGAGATTCGCTAATGTAATAAACCTTAAACTAATAACGCCGAAGTATGAAAAGATTGAAAACGTAGTTATGGTTTATTGCGAGGTGGTGAAATTTAAATCACGACAGTTGCTCTTATGGCTTCACGGTTGCTGCTGCAACTCGTACTTTTTCCACGCTACTATTTCCGATTATTACTGTACTACTGCACCGACGTATCATTTAACCGTGGAAATTACTATTTTCACTGACGAACGGAGAATATCAATTAACCGAAGCACAATTGTTGTTTACGAATTTGTAAAATTTGTAAAACGAAAATGTAAATATTTACAGATTCTCGGATTTCTCATGGTCAAACATGGAAAAACGACTATTCGTTTTACTCGTTTCTACACAACGCCGGCAATCTTATGTACATTTGTTAACAGTAATCGTTCCTTTCTAGGTATATCCTCGGTCTGTCATTACAAATGGTAATTTTTACAATTACATTCTTCCCAGTATGTAGTCATTGTTACAACACGAAGTCTTTCACTCTGCAAACCTTGCCTCTGAAACGATGCTCGCCAGTTCCCTACCGTCCTGACATTCTTCGTAGAGGTGAAAGGTCTCATTCATTTCTGTACGCGATTATACAACACTGTTGTTGCCACTACGTTAGTATAGCTATTACGACTATAATACCCTGTAATTATCACAGTTCTCTTTTTTTCTGGTTTATCGTGCAAGGCAAAGCAAACAAAATATCGCACATTTAAAGGTGCCGCCACAACGAATGCGCGTACGTTAGTACACATTCACTATCGTAGTAACCGTTACCAACGCTGGTTAGTCGAAACAACCTTCCTTGCCCGGTGTTACTTTCGCACTAAGAAAATTGACCTTCGAGACACTGTCAAAATTCTCCAGAGTAATTTGAATACCATTTCAACACTGTCGGTAGACATTTCACATAAGAGTAAAACGCTGACAACTACAATTGTGGTAACCGTTGCAACAAATGACCATTTGAAGCAACAATATTGCCCTGGTGATTTCAAGGCGTAGAACGGTAATCCTCGTGACACCGTTCCCTCCAGCAACTTTAACAACACTGCACAACGGCCATTGCAAGGACGCGTGACAGTAGTACGGCGACAACTACAATTGTGGCAGCCGTAACGACGAACCGCCGAATGCGAGAATATTCCGGCAAATGTCTCGCATTGCGGGAATGGTTCTCATATTCGACGCAAATTACGACGCAAAAGCGTTTAAACCGTTTCTCAGTTAAATTTCAATTCCGCGGAATGCAACGAGGGCGTGACGCAACGTCGCGCGCGCGACAACGGGCGGAATCAAAGATCGCGGGGATAACCGGTGCGGTTTCGCACGCGCGTATTTTACCCGGGCATTGTCTACCGGGCGATGCCTGCCGCTTATCCGCGACTTCGCGAAACAATGAACGAGTCCCGGCGCCAGGCAAAGAGCAGCGATTACGTATAATCGGGATAAAGAGCGTCATTAAGCGTCGCTGGCGAAAGCGACGCTGCTGTTTACTATTTACATAAAAACGGAGCCATTCACGCGATATTAAGCAACGACGCGAGCCGTAATTGATGGAACAGTCGCGGATGATGCTCGCTGGAACAGTGCTACGTTTGACGCAACTGCATTTTATCATCATTACGCAACGAGGTGAATCACTCGTCGTAAAATGTAATTAAAAAAAAAAAAAAAGAAAGACACGTATGACCGTGCGTTTAATTTGTTAGAAGAAAATAACGCGTCCACGTATTGTCCACCTTTTGCATTCGTTTCTAAAAATACAGCGCGTTACGTGATTGAAGTTCTTTCTTTTTTAGAATTTTTTTTTAAGAATTAAAATCGTGACCCTGTAGTGAAAAAAGGGTAGGCCACGTTTACGTGTATTACGTTATACCAGGTTGGTTACGTTTTTGGATATTTTTGTGTTGAAGTTTGTAGGTTAGGTTTGGTTCCTTTGCGCGCGCGGAAGCGAATCCCAATCCACGTGAATCAATTTGTCATACGGTCGGTGTCGCGTGGTATTTAATAATCATCAGGTTCGGTGGTGTTCGCAAAAGTAAAAAGTGTCACGAGCATGGGGCACTCGCGAGAACCGCTCGCAGTACATTTAATTTCGAAGTTCGCGACAGGAGTGTAAATTCTAGCGGGCTGGTAATTCGGCTGCGTTTTTGACGGCGGACAACGAAACGTGACAAATAACAATTATCATTGTCCACAGCGGGTAACGCGATACCTCTTTTTTGTTTTTGTTTCTTTTCACCGTTATACGAACGGCACTGCGTCGCGGCTGTTCGCGAAACCCTGTCGAAAATGCGGAAAATCCGAAAAGCGTGTCTTCTTCAAAAACCGTTGACAAAGTAACGTTTATTTTTCGCTCCATCCACCTTTTTTCACATGACACGGTATTACAGTCCAGGCCGATGATCGATGCTGCAAGAGCGAGCGTTCCTCGTCGGTGCAGCGAATTACAGAAGCCTGACGTCACCCGGCTTGACATAATTCGATTCAATTCGTTTAATTTCGCGAAAATTGCCAATCTTCCCTCGCCGGCAAGTTCGCTATCTCGCCCGACTTCAACCTCATTTTCCCTCGAAATCCGACCCGCGTATCAATATGCTCTTTTTTTGCAATATCGCGCGGGCCCATATCGCGGGGAAAGTTAAATCATTAAAAGTTTCCGCAAAAAGTGGAGAAGGCGCGACTCGGCCGGCAATGCGATCCGCGAAATATAATAGAGGGCAGCGGAATCGATGCGCTTGGTTCAAATAAAGGAACGTCATCGTTTTTCGATCGCGGGGTTGCTCCGATGCGTGCCGCGGCGTTGCCAAGTGTACCGAAGAATCCGCGTCAGCGCCACCTCGTCGGATCGAGTGACGGAGAGGCGACGGCGGTGACGCGAAATCGCGATCACGACGGAAGGATTTATAACGCGAATGAGCCCGGTGTATAGTGACAGGTGAATGACGTTCTAATTGCTGCTCAAAACAACCGCACGAAACAACGTCCCTTTGAAGGCCCGCCCCGCACTTTTCCCATTTTATAAACAAAGCGTAACTGCGCGTTATTCACTGGCTGATTAAGCGCGGGAATGGAAATGCGGCCGTGTGTAATCGGAGCGTGTCAATCGCAGGGGGGAAATGCGGCTATTATAGCGCGGGTAATGCGACGCGGGGAAAAATACGCAAATCGCAAAGCAGGAAGTAGGTATTAACGAATTCTCATTTCTCGTCTATACATACAGCGGGGAAATTAACATCGGCCATTCTTCGAACGGTTTCGAAAAAGAGGAACAGCGGCGACTTTCAATGAGAGTAGAGACGAACGATTCAATTTGGCATGCGAGACCGGTCGCTCGCGCCCGGCGTAATTTCGAAGTCGGCTTGATTTAAAAAGCATACGTCCCCGTTCGACGAAGAGAAGGATTTTCTTTTTTTTTCCTGCCGGGTCCATTGGTTATTTACGGGCGTGCGGAAAAATGTGCGGCAACAATTTAATGCCGCGCCACCTGGCCGAATTGTCAAATTATTAATGGACCGGCTATATTGGGTTTAGCACCCAACGTGATCCACCGTCCGGCTCGAATGAAATTGCGGAATGATTTACCAACTCGGCGCATTACGGCTGGACGAATTCGCCGGTTTATCGGCGCGAATACGCAACTACATTAGAACAATTATTTATACGCGTGACGCGGCTTGGAGGGTCACCCAAGACATTTTTTGGCTTAAGTTTCATTGGAAGGCTTCGAGAGGAACCGTTTACGAAGATCCGTCGGTTTTTAATAACAGCGTCGATCGATTTGTAAACTTCGGTTTCACTCGATTTGACAATTATTTTAGTTCAAAAACAAAAAAAGCATTTTCTCAAAAGAGGAAACCGCGTAGGCAAAATATTGGAAAATTGGGTCGAGTATATTCCGCGGTTTTATTCCATTATAGTACGCAAGCGAACTGCATGAAACCACGGTAAAACGCGATTTGTTAATACGCACGAAATTACAAACACACTTTCGTAAAATCGCCGATATCATAATCCACTGTAGACAAGTCCGCAAGCGAAATTAATCACACGTGCATTTTCCCTGCAATAAATGCAAAAGCATGAAAATTCGTCATACGTTCACACCGAGCGAAATGGAAAAATAAACTTCCAGTCCTCGTCCCGCAAATGACAGTTCGAAGTCAAGTTTGAACAGTGAAAACAAATCCCTGAGAGCAATTTTCAACAAGGCTGTTTAAATATGTAATCAGGCAAATGAAAATCAGCAGCGAACCTTTAAAGTAAACCGTATCATCGATCCGAGCGAGGTTGCTTAACGAAAACCGGCGGAAATGCGCGAGATAAATTGAAAAAGTGAAAAGGAATGTTTACGGTTTTTTCGCGTTTACGAAAAAGACCGGATGACTCACCTCGTCGTTCCTCCTCCGCGTCAGCTGACCACCGAGCGGCGAGTGTTCCGGTTTTCCAATCTCGAAGCCGAGCTCGATCGCGCACGACTCGCGATTACTTCACCAGCGTCGTTACTTCGCATTACACCCACGTTCCCGAGACAACGATCTTTCTCTCGATGCCGGCCGATTAAACCGGCCGTTTGCATTGCAACGGGAACGTACAATTACGCATGTATTCGTATCCCGTCGCTTTAATTCGCAAATTGTTCAAGTTTCTTGCATCGTAATTGCAAGCAGGAATTAGTTGCCGGTTTCCGGACAAACGATTGTTCGTCATCCGGAAGACAAAGAGGAACGAGAGCGAAATCAGGAAAAGAGGAAAGAAAATGGTATTTCGTGATCTGAGGGGAATATTGCGCGTTTCCAACGGGAAAACGTTCCATTGTTTGCATTATTATAAAAAGCCTCGCTATTGAAATGGGTTGTTGGAAAACATAACGATCCAGGCGATACGAAGTATGTGACCCGCTGAACCGGTAACATTTTCCAATATTCTCCGGAGAATCCGAGAGATGCAATTTTCCACTGCAAAATGCGCCGTGTCCAATTTTTACGACCGGACTGAACGACTCATTAAACAGTATCATTTGCCCGATAAAATGTCCCGGGGTTTGTGGGCCACAAAAACGATACGCGTGGCGCCGCGAGACACCGTTTCTCCCCACCCAACCTACGATATTTGGAAAAGAACATCTGCCTACCGACGCAAACATATTTTCACCGGTGGTCGCACGAAATAGGTATTAACTTGTATCCACAGTGCGAGGTAGAATTTCGAAAATACGCGAAAGATGAAAATTCGATGAAAATTAATTTTCTCCGGAAATTATTTATTCCAATCGATCTAGATTTCGCAAGGAACGTAATTGGAAAATATTACACAGTTTAAAGGACGACGAAAATAGAAATAGAAGATAACGACAATTCATTTTCCAGCGTGAAATCGGTAACGGTGTAATAAATTCGCAGATACGGCTAAGTAAGACGGACGTTGAATCGAAGGTTAGGTCAATTTGTGTGATAAACTGGAACAAATACACCGATTTGTCCGCGGACGAACTTTCGTTTCTCACACTGCCCGGTTGGCGTATTGGCCGATTTCCGCAAAGGGTCGATCCCATTGGCATCTACGGACCGCAAACGCTCGAAGGCGAGTTGTACAATATTTGCGATAAATTAACGACTTTTCCCCGCGCGAATTAATTAACCAGCGTCGAAGGAGCGTTTACAGCGTTAATTATACGTAGCGATATTTTACGTCGATAGTTCAACCGACGCGTGTAATTCATCCAAAGGAATGTTATCAATTAACGGTATCAATAAAACATCTCGTTTTTCCGTACGAAACGCCGTAACGATAATTTGCGCCGCTTCGTAAATTATCATTGCGCAATGTCACATAAACGAGTGGCAGAAGTTTGCATATTCAGAGATTTGCTCCGACATGGATATGCATGAAAGAACACGCGTTGCGCGATTGTTTCAAACCTGTCAGAGTTTGCTTGAATTTCTCCGCTCCGGAAATAGTTGTTCCGATCGATCGAAATTTCCAACATGTGCCGTCGCCGCGTCGGAAAAGACTCAAACGTATTCCGCTTCCGCGATAGTGGCAGAACTGATTTTTCTTTTTTGCCACGAGCGCGCTACCGTGAATGCCGGAAAAAAGTGTCTAAACACAAATCTTGGCTCCGGTTGAGCCGTCCTCGAAAAACAGAGACTACACAGCGCAGGGATAAGGGAGAAGGAAAAAAAGTGATTTTCCGAGGCGTTGGCGCACGAATGGAAAAAAGCCAAGTCAATTAACAGAGGCACAGAAAGGTGCAATGCATGCATACGCGGACACAGATGCGTGCGCGTGTACACACACATGGCATAATCCGGGTGAAAAACTGTCGGAGCAGTTATCGATAACGCACATCGATAAACCAATCGCCGACGGCGAAATAACAAACTATCGATTGGAAATTCCTTTGTCCGGCGTAAAGCGAAAGGGACGGTAGTGCCGCGCGTCGCGTACATCGCGGAAAGTCGCTGTCACATACGCGCTCTTCGTCCGTCGCAATATACTCGGTCCACATATACAATTCTCGCACGTGTATCCGCGCGTGCAAAAGCGTCGCCGTCGACGCGAGAGATGAAGAGCGCGTATCGCGAGGCACACGAGAGTCGGCAACACGAGGAAGGAAAAGCGCGTAGTCCGCACGCCACGGCGAGACCAGTTCACTGAAGGGATGCTCGACGACCACTCACTCACTGTTCCCCTCGCGCGACCCGCTTTTCCGTGACCCCTCGTACCATCCCTTCCCGCTGTCAAAGTGAGGGTGCCCCGCTGGACACGCACCTTCCCAGGACTCCGGAGACCTCCTTGGGATGGCAGTTTAAATGCAACTATGCTTCCTCGGGTTTGGGTTGAGCGCGCAGAGCCCGAGTCGGCGGCGCTCGGCTCTCCTCGGCCGGCTTCGGCTCCCGTCGATATGCCCATAGACACAGTGTATATGTCTATGGACATGCCCGTGCCATGCTCGACGGCTGGAAAGGAGAGGGGGAGGACGGGGAGAAGGAGGGCAGGAGGGAGGGGGACAGAGTAGTGGGAGTACGATGGTAGCTCGAGGGAGAAGTGGGGGGAGATTGCTTTAACGCTGCTGGAGGGGAGCTGACGCGAGGGCGGCAGGCCGGGTGTAGTGGGGAAAGGGACAGCGAGGAAACTCGCAGAAGAGGCGAGACGCGCAACAGAGACGGTCGTATGGCGCCCGAGCAAGAATAGGGATGCCCTATGTCTCGTGTCATTCTTCAGCGGCGCTAACGTCCAACCTGCGACTTGTAAATAAAGATCTCCGGGTGATCTCGAGGGTGCGCAAGAGACCGTTCCCTCGGAATTCAATGACTTCTCCTCGCTTTTCAATGCCGAGGAGCATTTTTCGACGTTGTTCACTGCGCTTGGCGAGCCGTGACGTTTCCTTCTTTCCTCTGCTAATCCTCGACGCCGTTTCTCGGACTAATACGTGCCGGAATCGTGCGACTCTTGCCAGTACGGTTCGCGAGGTATCCCCCCCCCCTCCTCAAGATGTTACGCCAAATGCCAACGGCCATTCGGGGCTCTGTGGAGAATCCGGGTAAGCGGAAATAGAGCCTTTACTCGTACAACTCGGAGTTTTCAGGCAACATTGTTAGTTTCTTCCGCAACAATGTTGCAACGATCCGCGATGAAGTTGTAACAATCGTATGTAAAGTGGTTTCAGCTGTAGCGAGGAGCGATGCGTTCTTAAACAGGCGATGTGGTATCCGTGTAACGTTGTGCGCCACTATTTTTATACGCCACACGTACACAGACGAGTGATGCAAATCAATTTTTCATCCCGTTCATTTGCACGGACAATCGAGCTCCTTTAAAGCCATGTCAAAAAGTTTAAGGGAACGGTCGGTCGCGCTGGGAAGGTTACGTAAAGATTGTAATTTACGTAGTCGCAATTTAATCACCCTTGTCGTCATCGCGCTTATTTCGGCTTAAGTAATACCACCTGTCAACCACTTCCGCTGGACTCGTCGATTTTTCAAGGCGAGGTTAGTACTGACCGCTGTGCAACGCGATGTAATATTTAATAAACGTCTAGAGAACGTCGGCTACAATAACGCCGGTCCAAATATAACCCGTCTAGAGTCGGCCGATAGCCGAGGTGCTTTATCACGATGATAAAAAGAGTAGAAAAGAATTCCGGAGCGAGCAGCTAAGAATAGATGCGAAGTTTCGCCGGCGAGTCGATTACACAGAAGTAGAAATCTGACACTCGATTTGTAAGAGCAAGGAAAAGTTGAACGGCCGCTCGCGAAGGTGGTTTCATTCAGCTCGGTCATACGACGCATAAAGAAGGTCGGTCAGCGGCGGTCGGGTATCGCACGTGCCCCGGAAACGGATATATAATTGCATTGCGCTGGACGACGCCGCGGAGATGCCGAAACGGACTTACTGCAAGAGCAACGCGACAACACCGCTGGGCAAACTCCGGGCTCGAGTTTCGGAGGCTTAATTGAAAGCTGCGAGACACTTAAAACGTGGCGGGATGCGAAATTGTTTGGAATTGACGGTCTTGCCAATGTCGATGAAAGCGCAAAGAAGGGAGTTTGAAATGCTTCTTCGTCGCAGATTCCGCCGTGATAAATATTCCGGTACATGTATTCAGACTTACGCAACAAAGTTTCACTGTAGACGGTTTTCTTTAACAGATTCAATAATCTCGTAGCGCTACACAATGCGCGTGCCGATGTCAAAGAGCCCTCCGCCGTCGCCCTCCCCCGACGCCGACGCTCTTTCAATTCTTCGCGCTCTCGATTACGCAAGGCACAATCGATTTAACATACACTCTCTCGGGCTTATCCGATGCAAAATAGCTCACGCAGAGTCGAACTTATCGGCGAACAGGTAGGAAAATACACGGAGAAAGGGGAGGCGAAGAGGTTGCAAATCAATTCGCGACGCTTTTATCGTGACATGATAGCGCTCCTTTTTTTACTTCCCCGGGATCCGAACTACCCCGGATTCCTCGATTCGCCTCTGTTACACGATCCTGCCGCAGGAAATGCGTGACGGTTAATGGCCACGTGCTATCGCCGCACGTAACGGGTGTTCGACGAAACTAGAAACAAACCGTACCACATTTTTGACTATTCGTTTACATTATCGTTTCCTTCCTTTCGATTCATTCTCTTTCAATATTTTCATAAAATAGGTATACATTTATTTGTCAACCTAACCTAATCGAAGACTAAGCAATTAAAAAATTGTATTAATTGGGAAATAAAGGAAATGTAGATCCGTCTTCGTGTTCGGTCTTATAGTTCCAAGAATTTTGGCAGCGGCTCGAAATGAGGCAAGTTCGAGACCGCTTAACGGCATTCCCTTTTCCATGACATGTACGGCACGCATTGTACATGGAATTGATGAAAATGCTTATATGACTCTACAATTTTCTAACGGTGACTACGCAACCAGTCCAGAAATGGTATCTCGAGTCTGTGCGCCGACGACGTAGAAGGAGTTGGAAATCCATAAGAGTAGTGACTCGCGAATATTACGACCGTGTCGCCGTCCTTGCACGAAGAGGTTCACGGTACACGAGAATGGCCGGAGTCGAAAAGACTCGGGTATCTCGCGATTCCACGCTTACCTAGGCGCTTGGTGACCCATAAAGAGATATCTATAGACACGGCTTCAATTGGAACTGCTAGGCATGCTCGTATAATCTCCCTCTTTCTCTCTCTCTCGTACCGTATCTACCGCTCTTCCTTTCTCCTTCTCTCTCCATACCTACTTTCCTATATCTCTATCTTCCCTCTCTTTTCCTATCAATCGTGATCCGTCTCGCTACTTCTCATTCGCCATACCCGCCCCCACCTTCGTCCTAAATTTGTTTTTTTTTTGCAGTACATGAGCGCAATTTAAAATTCTCCGAGGAAAGTGAGGAAACATGGGCGGAATCCGTGGTTTGCCTCTTCGCCCGGCTTCTCGCTTCCTCACGCGCGCTAATCCCCCTCTCGTCGACTGCTTCAATTCGCCGTGGTAATCCACGACGTGAGCATCGATCAAAAGTGGTTGAGGCGAAGGAGCGACGATCCGACGATGACGACGACGACGCTCCTCCCGCGAAACGAACAGTCTCGACGGAACGGTATATACCAAGCGTTGTATTCGCCAATTCGTTTTCGAGGAACACAAATTAACCGGGGTATGTTTATCGATCGATGTCCACAGGGAGGATCGAGAAGATCGGCAATTACGGTAAGTCGTCCCGGAACGTGACGGGACAACTATTTTGACAAGTCACGTTCGTTCCAATTGGGAATCTGAATGCGATTATATTCCGTTTCGGAGCGAGTCATTTGGAGATGGACTTTACAAGGAAATTCAGCAAGTCAATTTGATAAGACTGAAATGTCGGTTCGCGCAGTCTCGGATCTGGCCAGATGAAACGTTTGGATGCACAGAAAAAGCGTGAGCCGGAACAATGTTGTGGCTCACGTGGGATTTCGCTCGGTGAATTTTTCACCGCGATCAATATAAGTCAGACGAGCTTACGCGCGTGTAACATTAATAATATGAAAAATTAAGAAAATCCGAGGAGAAAATGAGTCGAGGGAGTGTGCCAGTGTTGGGGTGTACGCGGAATTTTTGCACGACGCTGCCCCGCCGTGCTAAAATAGATTGGACTGTTATTAATTATTCGCGAGCTTCGCTGATTTCTTATTGGGTGTGTAAAGCCGAGTGGGAAATACGAGCCGCGAAAAGCCCTGGGCGTTGATTGATGTCTTCCCAGGCACCGGTTACTCAGATGCGGTCGAATGCGAAAGGCTCCCGATAACGTGAATTACAAGGGTGAATTTTCGCTCTCGTTTTGACAAATTTTACACGGCTGTTATCCTCGGAAAAACGAATCCGAAATGTCCTGCCGCTAATTATTTTCCTCAGTCAAACATCCAGATCGGGGATTGCATTCTTGACGAACACACAGAGCGCGCACATATTTCCACGCGGTTTTTAGCATCGAATTTGCCGGGGAACACTATAAGTATATTCTCGGGGAATTCGGTCGGTTCTCCGTATCAAGTTTTCGAGATACTGTGGCCGCCGTATAAGAGCCAATATGGTTACGGGGTGTATCGAGAGTCGTACGGAATAGAATAAGAAGTTTTACCGATCTGCGCTCGCCTCTTTCTCATAATTCCTATTCCAGGCACTGTTCGGCCAGCTCGATGCAATTTTTATCACGACTCGTCCATTGCTCAGACGATTTTATCGACACGGGGCCGGATTCAAAATTGAGGCATCTTCTCTCCCCTCTCCCTCTTCTCCTTGATTTACCTTGCACGAATTAATATCAGGCGTGTTTTTAAATCGCGGTCAAAGACGTTGATCGACGTTCGGCAAAATTCGGCGACACGGCTGCGGATAGTTGGATTTTCATTCGCACGAGCCCGATGTTGTGATCGATCAGTCGAGAATAATCGCCGTTCGTTCGGCACGAATGCGGCTTCTTTTACGAGCGACAAGTCGTCGGCGACGTGCGTGTGCACTTTTCATAATAGAGCCTAATTGAAGGTTCGGTTCGAGTGTGCGAGGCTATTCGCAGTCTGAACGGAGGCTCTTTATGCCTCGCGACATGAGACTGCAGACGATTTCCAGACATCTTTCGTCGGGGTGGAAAGGGTGGGACTAGACAAAGAGGGAAAATGAATGAGGGAAAAAGAGTAGGTGGAAATGCAGATGGCGACGGTGGAGGGATTTGACGGGAAAAGGGGGCGGGAGGGCCGTTGGGCGGGTAAGATGAGGAGGAGGGCCGGCGCGAAGGAAGCCGAGGAAAGTTCGAGCGAAACGGGAAGAGGAAGAAAAGGCATTCTTTGTGAAGGGATTTGAGAGGCGAGCGAGGAGAGGTTCTTGACTCGGCGCTGTCCTTAAACCGCACCAGAAAGCTTGAAAAGTCCGAAAGCCAAGGGCTGAATTCGCGGAAATGAAGATCCGTCGTGGCGGCCTTGTCTCGTCGCAGTTGGAGGGCCGCCTATTCTTATCTTCCATTTTTCGCTTCCACCGTCACCTACCCCCCGCCCTCCCCCCCGCTCCCTCATCCCAACTCGAACCAACTCGTGACCGTCGCAACTGGTGAACGATACCGGCATTGACGACGAAAGTCGCGAGCACGAATCTTCGATAGCTTTTACGACGCCGAGATGGAATCGCGTTTGCTGTAGCATTGTTCGATACAGCCCCTTTCGCCGTTACCTTTCCCGGCACGGCGAACATCGTCTCTGGCTATCTTCCATCGTCTCATGGTGTTGTTTTACAAAGGGGTGGGAGGGGAGAGTGGACTGCGACGATAATTGCGCGAAATCGAGCGCGGTAAAGCACCCACTCCCCTCCTCCCCTTAGTTCCCTAATCGCCGTTTTCCGCTTCGAGCCTGCATTTATAGTACGTGTCTTTGAAAAATGCCCTTTAATCGTTCCCCGCCGCAAGTCGACCTTGAAGGGTCATCGCCAGGCCGGGATAGGCAGAAGGGACTTAATCTGCAACGTCGAAACTTGCAAATTATACCACCTATCCCCTTCTCCCCCAAAACAATCAACGACTTTTCGATTCCGCTGTGAATCCTCGTCTCGACGCTTATTAATTCAAGCTGATCCGACGTCACTGACACTTTTCGCCGTAAGACGCGTAATCACGTCTCGAGAGACGAAACGCGATTCCGCTTCCGTTTCGCGAACACGGCCGAGCGTGGGGAAGGCTGGCGCAAAAAGA
>JABFPT010002997.1:0-16138 GCA_022817245.1 Nixonia krombeini
ACTAACATGTAATACAGAAGACAAGAAATATCATAAAACCGTCCTGTACATAACCTAAACAATTAATTGTTTTATCTTTTCCAAAATCTTACTTTATCAAGAAGAAATAAAAGTATCACTTTATGTAGTACATTATGTAAAGAAAGAATGTCAGATAATAAAATAACAAAACAGAAAATCACTTCTCATTGTCCTGTATACCATTGTATTGAATGTACTACAAAGAACAAGGATGAGAGTTATTTCACCCGAGAAATTGCCAAAAAGGACTGGAAACTTAACCCTGCGTGATGCCCGTAACAAAACAGTAAACAACTTTTTAGGTTAGGTTAACACGCCTCGTTAATTCCCTGACAATTCCAGCCAAACTCGTATCTCGAGTACACGGGACGAAAAACCGTCGGTCGTTCTCGAAAAGGACAAGAAAACCAGGCACACCTTCCCTCCGTTCCGACTGTTTCTCGAGGACGGAGAAAATGAATCAGCGCAGGAGAGCGCGCGGTGTAAGATCGCAGGAGGAAAAAATCGCGGCCTCATCTATACGCCACGTTCACAGGCACACACGTGATATGTATAAGCATGTGCATTTTACGTACACGAAGGCGACGGTCGATCATTATATTCGCCGTTTCATTAGAATATCGCCGATAAAAGGAGTTTAATTACAAAGGTACCGCGTCGCTTCCTGTCCGTATACACGCATACGGAGGTGCGTGCAGCACGCATACTTTCCACGTCTTCCCCCTCGCTGCCCGGCCGTTTCATCCCTCTTTCGCGCTCCCCCCTCCCGTCTCATCAGCTCCATCGTCCCGCGAATACATATTCTTCGCCTTCGTCGTAGACGCCCGGAGTGATTAGTAAGGTCGTTTTCTTAATTACGCGCCGTATTGTAACGACCGAGGGACTCGTTATACGCGCGCGATCATCCGCGCTACGACGAGCTCTCTGATATAGCCATGCTAAGTGCATATATCAGGGGCGAACTCGGAAAAGCACCGATCCCTCGATGTCATGCATGTCGCGGACTTGCCGTTACAGAAAGATAATTAATGTGGAAAAAAAATTATACGATGTTAGATTCTAGCCGGCACATTTACATGAGTGACTCGTTTGAAAACGAATCGCGCAAAGAAACGCGACGGTGATTTGTGAAGCGTTTTAGATAATTACAGTGCAAAGGATGTGATTCGAGGAAAATCGTACAATAAAATATTCTTCGATCAACGGTCATTTTGTGTGATTTTCGCATGGATACTACTATGTAGGAAGATTGTCACGCAGCAGGCTTGAGAAGTATCCTGTCGATTGCCGAGAGATTCAGTCGGTTGCGATATTTCATAATTACACTAATATGGGGAGTATTAGCGCGCATACTGCAACATGCGTTTTTGTTGGGTAATTTACGTCACCTTAAATACTGTTATATTACTCGATCTAAATAATTACAGAGTTGAAATTACTATGAGGTACATTTTATGTCATGTCACTTACTTGGCATACCCATGCAATCCATCATTGACGAGTATTTGTAATTCTATTCTTCCCCGCGTAGAATAAGTAAGGAGTAGGTAATACAGTTACATGCAGAATCGACACAGTTATATTCGAAATCGCCGCCAGTGGCGCTGGCTACCTCACGACGGCTTGGCAGTAAGAAAAACATGGCGACGCCCAGTGAGTTGTCTCTCGAAGAGATTCGTAAATATTTACTTGAAAACGGTGGTTCCGCGCGAAATCACGATCTAGTGAAGTATTTTAAGCGGTTTTTAACAGACCCGGAAACGCGAGGTAGGTCGACATTCCTCATTTAGTTCAATTATCGTACTTGTCCATATCAATCTCGTGCTTCACCGCGTGACCTCTGTGGTTTACAATGCATACACGCGTTGATTCGTGTTTTCTTTTCAGTGGAGGCGCGAAACAGATTCAAGGAGTATGTCAACATCCTGGCAACGATTAAAAACGAAGAGGTAAGCTTGTTAATGTGTGTCATATCTCTCGTTAATCTTTATTTACTCTACGTGACAGCAACGACTTGTTGCATGTAATTGACACTGTTGCCACATTGCAGAATCTGGCAACATGAGGAAACTTAAATTTTCAAACGATAACAATACAGGTGTCGAGGAAGTGTTTCGTTTTGTCATGAATTCATTAAAAAAGAATACATGTATTTTATCTTTGAAATTGTATCTTCTTCATGTTGTTTTATTTCTATATTTATGATTGAAATATATCTTGTATAGTGACTTTATACAAATATAAGAAAGTTCAACAAATGCCAGCTTAAGAAAGGGTATTTATTTTTTTAAACTCATTGTGAAATAAATGTGCTATTTTTGTTTGTTTACAAACAGCGTTGAACCTTTTGTTATGAAACAAAATTTAGGGATTAAATTACTTCTTAAGCATGTTAAAACATTAATTTCATTATCATTTGTATGTTATATCATAAAATTGTAATTTTTAACCTTTTTGAACTTCCTATTTTACAATGTAAATTATGGTAACTGTACAACAATCTTAATTACCTAAATTTGATTTTTAAGTAATTTTTTGGTTATGTTGTGAAATTAGAATTCGTTACTGATATTATTTTTATAATATCTTATAATTTGTTCAATCTAATAAGACGCATTATTTCTTAGTCATAGTATAACTACTTTTTTGCACATTCATGTAACAATAGCTATTGGAAACAAAAGTTAGAATGTTACTTGTTTTTACAACTCTTTTTAAAACCAAATATTTCACGTTATATCATACTAAATAACTTTTTAAATATTGTAATACTTCAGTTATGTTTTCCTCTGTTTAATTGGTAAATGTAATATTTAATTATTTAAATTAAAACTTATTACTCAAACTGATATATGGGCTAGAAAGCAGGTGTTTTAGTAATGAAATATTACATCTTGCTAATGGTGTAAATGAAAGTATTGAAATTTTAATGAAACTGAAATGCAGAATAAGTAAAGTTAAAAATTGTTGAATGTACTCTCGAACAGTGTACTTTCACACACATTCAGTGACTTTGATGTATTCTAATTTACTCTCACCTGCTCCTAGCAATACTGTTGTGTAAGCGCAGTTGACTCATTTCACTTCCAAGTCTACTCCTGTTCATTGTCATTCACTCTCATTTATGTTATAATATAAATAGCTATAAAAATATTAGTAGTAATATAAGTATAATTGATGTATAAATATAATGATAATGTTATTGATAATGTAAGTATAATGAGGTTATTTCATTAATTATAAAGACACACATATTAATGTGTTAAATGCGCGTAGACGTACATTTTTAAGTATTACATAAAAATCAGTATTTATATACCTGGCTTTATTAGAAATAAATTACAAATACATTAATATTTCTTAAACACCTATTTCTTTTATTATTGAATTTAGTTAACCTTAAAACAGTTCTTTTTTTGTCGAAATCATCTGTAAATTCTGCAGTGGAATGTTGAATGTAATATATTGCAATGAGTTACAGAATTCGTTCTACGTAATCTAAATTAAACAATTATAACTATGTTTCAGGGAGAGAAATACTTAGTTCTAAAGAAGAAATATCGACAAATGTCCTTAGATCTCTCGCCACCGCCGTTTAACTATTCCAATCCGCAAAGTCCTGCTGTGCAAAGCCCTGATCTTGCCACTCCTACGTCTCCTCTTCGAGAACCTCCTCCATACAGACCTCCTCCACCTGCATCCGCAAGCCCGATAATTAATCCTTCTTACTCGCTATCTCAACCATCGAACGAGCCACTGCGAGACAATTCCAACGTTACTCAAAATGACTGGCGAGAGAAGACGACCAAGGAATATACCGAATCCGAGGAAGTGGATAGAGCATCGTCTGTGCGAGTTGGTATCGAACGGAGTAGCGACATTACATCCCCGCCTGTGCCTCCCCGCCGGAAAAGCCAAGATAAGCTGAAGGTGGAAAATAAAGAAAATGTTGGAACAGATCAGTCAGTTAGCAGTGAAACCACTGTCAAGGTAAATTCAAGCCCTTCCCCTTTTATGTTTGAAGTCATCAAATGAAAGTTATACAAAATCTTAAATCTCTTGGTTATAATCTTTGAATGATTAATACAAATCAAACTTGCAAAACTAGTAACGTTTAGTTCTACTAACTTTATAACACGGTGTGGGAATTGTAGCCTTTCTATTACGATTAATTCTTTCCAAATATTATTTGCTGCATTTCTCTGAAAGTAAGATGTGAGAAATGATAATGTCTTGACTGTGTCATACTCGAATGTTAAATTATCCTCTATTGCTCTCTTTAATATCTCCCTGTAGTTAGATATTTGTACTTGTCTAGTCTTCACACATCCTCTTCCCTGATATGACTCTGATGTAGGACACACTCATTACTACCTTGATAATAATTGCTTCCACTCGTCACTATATTGGCCGCTGCACGCGTAGTTAGTTTTTTCTCGTTGACCACTAAACACTGACATCGAATAGGTGTTTTTGAACTTGATAAAAATGCAGGAAGATGAAATTCCGACGACGAATCAAAGTGCGTCGGCCGAGCAATTGAGTGTGCGCGAGCGAATGCTACGATTCAACCGTATGGCCAGCGAAACTGATCTTCACGGTCGTCCACATGGTACCACGACTCCGACTAAGAAACGCTCCGAAAAGGTAATTGTTTTTTGTAACCTGCTGCTGAATAATCATCATATAGAACATTTACAATGTAACCTTATAATGTAACATTTTCATTGCACTGCAAGTAATTTGTCGATACTGTTTCAGTTTACACAGAGCTACTTATAACATTATTCTCTATAAAGGAAATATCATTCTGTTCAAATGTAAATTAATGTAGCTTCTGGTCTTTCAAACATTTGGAAAATTTTGAGGTCTTGAAAAAGATTGTTCTCTGAGAATGAAAATCATGCGGAATGGAAGGTCGAGCGTTCATCTTGCATACCGATTCGACTGTACCAAGAATTATGACCATCGTTTCCTTGGTATTTATATGCCCACACACCGAGTACACGTAGAACGGTCGTACTGTAAAGATTCTCGTAAAATCGCCCAATTTTAGTCGAAGTATGGCACGAATTCTCTAAACTTGCTGAAAGTCAATACTCCTGAGTTGGTCGATTAAGGAACGTCATTAAAATGCCTAATGCAAACACAATGCCGCAAGCATTCGTACGCCTCTTCGCCTTTTCCTTTTGTCCGTTCATCTTCCTCGTATCTCTGTTTTCAAGCGCCGTTTATCGCAGCAGGCAATATTCGTTGCATTTGAATATCCTGCGACTGGTATCTTAAGCACCGATCAGGATGTCGCTAGGTTGTTGTCGTAAATCATAATTAGCCACTATTAAAATTAAATGTGGATGATTCGCTCGCATCTGCTTTTTCATTCAAGATGACTGCTTCCTCGGACGTTTGCGTAATTGAAATTGACAATATCCGACTTCAACATAACTTTATTTAATTAGGATGTTTTAGCTGTATAAAAAAATTGGCAAACGATTTTACAAGCTTAAAGAAATTTGAAAGTAAAAGCATAAAAGTTAATAGTCAGTAGAGGCGTAAAACAAAATCGAAAATTGATAATGATTTTACGATAACGATTTTACGAAACGAAGATAGTGATTTTTTCGTTTGTCGATAATACTTGTATGTATAGGAACTATACATTTTTTACGTCCTAAAAGCATCTCATGAATACAGTGTTAAATGAGTAAGTATGTGTAGTCATACTAACATCACAGAGATGTGCTAAGTAATGTTGAAATGTACTGAGACAAGACGAGAGTTGTTGAAACGCGATTAAATGTATAGAGTTGTGTTGGAATGCGATTAAGTAAGAAAAAACTTAAATAATATGTGTTCAGATATGTTGGTGTTTGCTGAGATGTTGTGACGTGTGATGGAACGTGATGGAAATTGATTGCAAGTGATGAAGTGTGGTGATACGTGTCTTGATATTCTGAAATGTGTCGAAATGTATCAAGATATGGTCAAATGTGGTGTAATGTACCGAGATGTGCCGAGATACGGTATGATTTGTTGGCTTAATTATTTTATTACGTAAATTCTAGTCTTGACTAAGATGGATTTATGAAATGACATATTTTCAACTTATAAGCATGCAGTAATATATTCGAACATAGTTTTTTCTGAATGACAATAATGCAAAACGCTTTAAAAAAGACACAAAATTGAAGTTTCATAACTTATACAAAAATGTGTAATTATTAATTATTATTCTAATGTATTTTAATTTAAATGAATTCTTGAAATCTATACATTGCATATCAATTGAATAAATTAAAAACAATTAATATCTTTCGTATTCAATTTACATTCACACAAATGTTAAATATGTCACAATGCAAAGTAAATGATATTAATCATACAGCATTTAATAATTTTTGGATTTTATAAGTATAAGCCGTCAAAACAGAAAGATTGTATTTATACAAAATGGGAAATATATAAATCTTAATTTTTTTCTTGCATAAAATCAGATCATACCTTTTATTAAAGTAAAATGAAGTATTACAGACTACTTTAAGAGTAAAACTTATCTATTTCTTTGTTATTTCACGGAAGACAGTGATGAAAGTGATTATCTGTAATACTCTAATAAGTATATACTTACAAAGGCATAAATGCCGTTAACAAATGTACACATTTTTGCTATATTAGGATAGAAATAAGTAGAATTAGGGCATCACATTTTACCATTTGACAGTAAACATTTACAAATTCATTGACAGGAATTACATCATTGCAGGTACATTTTCAATCAATCGTTGCGCATGTAATACATATACAATGAAATTTTTGTCATTATTTGCATGTTGTGCAATGTACACACCTAATGTCCATGTACTTATTCACCCCTGTTTCGAACGCGATTAAGTACCGTTCACACGGTTCTCCTCTTCCCGCATTTCCCGCATCGGTCAGCTCTTCGTACAGAAACTCGAGTCGATGGCGAGTTAAATTTTACAGTCAGTAAATTAGTAAAAATATGTCGGAGAGTCGTCCCTTGAGACTCGCGAAGGCTCTTCCTGATTCTCCCTCGTTCCGGACATCCTGTCCTCGTCACCTGTCCGACGCCGTTGGCTTCGCCGGTGGTTCGTCTTCTCTCGTATTCCTCGCTTTCCTTTTCATATCATTCGACGATTATCATGCGTGGCAGCTACGTCATATCGTAGCACGCATCCGCAATGAAGTCACGACGACGCCGTGTCGTGTCGCGTGCCGCCGCCCGGCTTGCACGGGAGGACCGGCCGCGGTGCACTGCGTCAAAAAGCTCGCCTTGTAATTTCTGTGCCGGGCCGTTTAGCATTCAAGCCTCGGCCGGAGGAAGTATACAAAACCGCCGTGGCAAATTACAATGGAATCTTAGCGACTGGACGTTAAGTTCGGCCACCTCGTTGTTTCCGCCAACTTACGGCCGCCTCTGACGCGACCATTCAACGCTACTCCACGCCACGTGACAGTGCTCTAAACATCGCGATTGTTCGAGACCCGATCGCGAACGATCGACGAGCGAGGCAGGAGGAATCGAACGTCGTACGAGTTTCGGGAAAGCGGGGATCTCTTGCTAAAAGCATCCCGGTACACAGCGCGCGTACACCGCCAACTACGAGGGAACTAAATAGCGAAACACGAAGTTTCGAGGAAAGTTTGCGATCCTCATTGTTCGCCCCCGCCAAAGAATCCCCGTCGGGCTCACGGTACAAGCTGGATGTCTTTATTTCAGCACTTGGAGGACGTGCTCTAATTAGTATCACGCATGTTACGCTGTGCAGCCCCTTGTCGAGGTCTCGTCTTTCACGTGGCGGGGCTCGTCGTAAAGACGCCTTTAACACAGCCGTGCCGAACTTGGGATTTCGTCTAGTTGCGCATACATTAGGGACGCCGGGGAAACTTGGCCGGGTAGTTTGCGCCGCTCCGAAAAGGGGAGCCTGAGCGCCGCTGGAGAGATGGGTTTCCTGGGCTGGGGGCAGGGGGAGGGGGGTGTTAACCGCGCAAAGTAATCTTACAGAATGTATATGCAAAAGAGGGTTTTGTCGAGGGCGCGGAAGGTTCGGCACAGCTTGCGCGATCCCGCCGTTGACAAGCTTCGACAAGTCCGCTGACGAAACTTGCCGCCGATCTCGTTCCCATCGACAGGGCAAGAAGGGGAAAAACGGTCGCAGTGGAGTCCTACGCTTATCTCTTGTTTCCGTCTGACTGCTCGCCATCCGCCGCTAGATTCTACTTCTCGTGGTACCACGCGAGTCGTGTCCGTTCGTCGTGCCATCGCGGGGCGTCATTGTTCACTGGGAGAAATATTTCCGTCGTTAATCAAGAGCTGCGGAGAGGCCGCGCTTCCGAGGCACCTGCCGAGTCATGGGCCCCTGCTCGTGGATCCGACGGCGCCACGGCGATGGTGAAAAAGTCTTCCCGTGGACGAACAAGCATCGCATGAGTTCGCCATGGAAAGCGAGGACTTTCGCTGCTGCTTTTAATTAGGATCTTTCGCAGGATGTTTCCGCTTGGGGGAAGTAGAGGGGGGGGAGATGTATCATCCTCGGTGTCAGATGTTACGATTACGACGCGGGTTGCCGAAGGGGGTTGGAGGGGGAGGTAATTTACGGCATAAGCAGTTGTTCGACTATTTGCCATTGGGCGGCGCCTGTAATTATGCGAAGCGCGATTCCGTGGGCATTTCTCAGCCGAAAGGACCGGCCGCGTATGTCCATGGCCGAACTTTTGTTCCCGCTCGCCGAAAAATCTCTCATCGTCGTATATAAACGGCGGTTTTATACCCCGCGATAAATTTAGACGCGTGTTTATTAGTTTCGCTGAAAGAGCATAAAACTATCAGTTCGATGTAAAAACGGTGACCATTATTTTTACGGCTCATTCGATTGTAAAACGCGGACGTTTACTGCCCGAGAATGATTCACGCTGCCTTATTCTGTCAATGGGCCCCGAAACGGCTCAAAACCGCGATTCCCGCTTTACAACGTTTCGTCCGCTACGCCGTTATTCTCGCGGTTGAACGCGATGCAGACTCGCGGTAATTGCGCGTGAACCGAGCGTCGGTCTTATGCTCGGTTCACAAGGCAATACGAGTCGACATTATCATTCGGATTCATATCGCGGCGAATGTCGAATGTGTTTTCTTAAAAGCCACCGGTAAACATACACGTTGTTCGTCACGCTCGTAAAGCAGCAAAAAAATGCGGCATACGCGGCTCGACGCGACGGTCGTGCCCTTGTTGCCGTCACGCTCCGCGGCCGCGGCATTTTCCGAATCAGTCGGGTATCCCGGCGAGCTAATTGCTTTTTGTGCGCGATCATTTCGGGACCGTTTCTATATTTAACTTCTGATCGTGAAAGGTGACGCGCCCATTGATGGATTCCCGAAGCGTTTTCGTGAACGCGCGATGGTTATTAATGCCGTGATTGGTCCTCGCAGGGTTTCCCGCGGAGAGCCGCACCGTGGCGACACATTGTGTCGTAAAAGTCCGCGTTCCTCCTCCGAATCTGATTTATGGCGTACGGATTATTCGTCATTACGAACGTTTACGAAACGTCGATATCTCACGGCGCTCACTTTTCCGAGGTGACCTGTCGAACGTTGGAATCGTTTCTCACGCGGTTGGTAGCTCATCGTTTCGACACGCTCGTCGGCCATTTCCATCGTTGCGCAATGGCTGGAGGTCGCGCGAGGTTGGTGTGGAAAACGGAAGTGGTCGTCACGCGGTGGTACCAGATGGGGCCGATGAAAGGAACGCGTTTTGTGGACCTTGCAGGTGACCCTGCAGCGTCCCAGCATCGTACACTCGCCGGCACATTCGAGCAGACAGGCCGGACCTTCTTACATGGCATTTAGCCGCAGATGAGAATCGATAGTGTCTCCGGGCTTGAGGCTCGAGTGGCGGACATGGGTACCGGGGAATGATCGACTATCGCGGTTGTTCAACGCCTGCCCACATTCCATGATTTCGGCGTACCGGAACCGGACTGTTCGTCATTCGTTGGATTACCATTCCACCGGATTTGCAACATTTGGATCCGGTGAACCCATCCGGGGAAACCAAGTCCCCAGAATGATTCAATCCCGGTTACGATTTCGGAGATTGGTACAGAAAGAAGGTATATTCGGCTTTCCGTCGTCCTTGCGGAACCGAGATCGGGATCGGCAGTGGATAATCCTTTGGTAAACGGTTTCTGGGTCCGGCGTGGCGCACGTTATTTTTATAAGCGTGGTCGCCACGGTAAACGGAGAGTCGCCTTATCGGAGATCTGACTCGCGCAGTGAGCGGCTATTTGTATTCATAAGTCCGCGGGAGGCCGGCGCTCGGGCCCACCATCCTCGGCCTGGCCCCTCGGCCGCCGCGTATCGAATTCCACGGGGGGGATGAACCTTCGAGAAAGCTCCGGAAGAAGTCGCGCTACCACGTCATTCAGCGCGCGGCCTCGCGCAACACGTGAACCGTCATCTCCCGCCACCGCCATCTTGGCCTTAGGCTCGGCCGCGGACACTCGCCGCGCGGCGAATATGACCAGTCATCGAGTTATTTAATTTTTCGTGGCACCCCCGCCGTGCGTGTTTGCTCAAGACCCGCTGTGAGCACAAATTACCTCGCGACCGAATCACCACGCCGGGCCAGCCTTCGGGACCGTGCAAACGCTCGCGAAGAATGACTCTTTCTCCTGCGTAATGGCACTAGACGTGCCATGTGTCGATGCTGGCCGACGTCAGTCTCGAGGATTTCGATAGACTCGATAACAGTTCGTGGATCTGCGTCCGACTGGGCTCGCCTACTCTCGTGATGGGTGACTCGGGGAAATTTCAACACTTGCCCGGTACCGAGCGGCCGGGCTCGCCCCGCGACCTGCTATAAAATAATTGCCTTGTGTGGATGTATGAGGCAACAACGCGTCCCGCTCAATTATCGTTAGAATTCGTCGGTAGCCCCACGAATCCGGAGACACTGGGGTCAAAATGGACATGACGTTGTCGCCCGTGATCTAGGCACATATACGGTCAGCCTACCTCGCTATCTATATGCTAATCCATTGAGATGGTACCCGCAGATTACACCTTGGAATTAGCCCGGAGACCGGGGTATCAGGGCCACTCAGCCAAGCCACAGTCTCCTCTCCCTCTCTGCATCTTTATCCCACTTTCCACACATAACGCGTCCACTCGCCGCGTCCCGGACACCTCGCACACCCACGTCCAGGGGACGTCCTCGGATACCAGTCTCTCGGATACACCCCCCGGATCCCGTGACTCGGCACGTCCAGTTCGTTAGCCCTTGTTAATAAGGTTAAAGAGAGCGCGATGAACTCGTCGAACGGCGAAACGACGCGTGAAAGCGACGCTGCTCTCGCCACCCGGCCTGCCACCGTGTACTTCAATTAATTTCTCGGTTTATTAGCAACTTTACATCGGTCCGCGTTGTCCGCCGATTTATAAAGCCTCCCAGCCCAGCCGAACCTTCCAATCAGCATACGAAATGAGAGAGCGTGAATGGCGATCGAATTTCGGGCGCAATCGAATGTGTATATTTTATGCGTATGAGAGGCAACTGCCCATAACCGCGGCTAATTTATTAGCCACCGCGATATGATCGTGGCGCAGACCGCGCTTCCAGAGACGAACACGCCACGCACGAATATTCCTGTCGCGCGGTAGGCGTGTGTGTATTCCGCTCCGTGTTTCCCATCCAAACCAAACCCCGAATGCGGACGAAAATTCAACGAGTGATTCATGAATCATCCCGCGCCGCAGCTAATAATCGTGCCAATCACTAATTTACCCCGGTGTGTATTTCTGTCTCTTACCGCGTCTCTCATCCCCGTTGTCGCTATTCCACGATGGCTGTTCAGTGTCGCTTGTCGACATGGTTTCGGCAATTCTCCAGCCGGCAATAACGAGAGCCCCGGAATATACGCTTTACGGGGATGTGTTTCCAACATCGGCCTTCGGTTCGAACATCGGTCTTTCCAGTCGAGTTTTAGGGTTGGCTCTCAAGGTGACGCTTTGCGAAGGAATACCAAGTAAAGAATCCCTTGTCGGGGCGACGGATGGGTGGTCGGTGTAGATGTGGGTGGGAAGGCAGGTATCATGGCGGTCGTTGGGAGGCGTCGCCGAACCGAACGCTGAATCACCCAGCGAGAGTTTTCCTGTCAGCGGCAGTAGCGTTGCCGGTAGCGGCGAAGACCCGCTCGAATTGCCTCCCAAAATGAATGCGCGAACGCCCATTAGGGGAATAAATCAGACCAGTGTTATTCGCAGGGTACGATAATCAATCTCGCGTAGGAATTTTGCCTTTCTTCCTTCTGATCCGTGGTCGCAGATCCAGCTCGGTTCCCCTTGGCGCTGGTCGTAGAAGATGACCAGGGGGATACGGAACCAAGCTGATCCGAAAATGACGAATCAATGTCAAAAACCTTGCATGGAAGTTACCCCCGGAAGTCGGACATGGGCGAACGGGAGATATTTGTCCGGTACTCGTTCCGTTCGCGACTCTTGAGGGCATAAATCGTTGATACCACTGGCGCCCACCAATTCCATCCACCGAGCATGTTTTCGTGGGTTACCAAAGTACTTCGCGGTGCGGCCAGCCACGAAAACGTTGGTTATAGCATTCGGCTTATTGGTCGGTGGATGTTCGTGCGCTGTTAGGTATGTATGGATGGCCCCCAGGTTATAATAAAGCTAATTCCGCGTAGCTCTCGAGGCAGCTCGTGCCGCAAACATGTTTTGCCTCTCGTTTTCCCCGACCCCTTTGCCCGTCTTCGTCTCCATCCGTTCCATTCATCGTCCGATACCACTACCACCAACGCCCCAGCATCTCTCGTGCGCCGCTCTCGAATAGAGCGGCTGAATATATTTACATGTCGCCCCTCTTTACCTCGAAGGGTATCGCACGGTCGCTTATTAAAACGTTCCCAGTCCAGTGAACACAGAAGGGCCAACATCTTCCCGCGGTACTTGTTTTTTCGGAGCCGCGGGCATTAGAGTCAGCCGCATCCCTCGAATATCATGCGTCCTTTTTTTCGCCTGTGACGCAACTCCGCGAGATACACTTTGCCAAGGATTATCGAAGGAGCGAATGATCCGTCGCGCCGTGCGTCGGGATGATCGATTCGGTAACGGTAGGCTATCCTGTATTTCGCCGCGGAAAGCGTGCAACGCGGCCGATCGATCAAATCGGCCAGGCGAAAAACGTAATTGCGTCGGCACATTAATTAATTCCCGGCAATCGCGATTAAAATATTAATCGATCGTGTGGACGGCACCACTGGGGTGGAGTCAGGGGATTGCCTTAGCTCAGTGCCATCTTCCCTTTTGCCGTTGCGCCGTAGTCCGCAGGAACGCCACTGCGATGCCATTACGATTAACTCCCCCTGGCCCCGTCCCGCGTGCTTATCTGATAGCCACACCATTATGTTCCCGGGCCGCGGGACTGGGGCCGACGTTCTACTGACTGGTCCTTGTACGTCCGCTCCGGCACTTGTTCTCTTCCTTCGCTCCGGGAGAAAAAGAAAGAAAGAAGGGGGGAGCGAGAGCCGGACATTTGCATATCTCTCAGCCTGGCCCAGAGATATCGCCCAACGAGGTACCTCCCTGGCGATGTCCCATCGCGACTATCCGGAAAGCTATCTTGGCATCGCCGCAGGATCGATCCGATTCCCAGGTGATAACAGTCGTGTTCCGCGAGAGTTGCGCCGGGCCAGCGGAAACGCGGGTCCGCACACTCGTTCCTTGGTCCCCCGATCTCTGCCCCACGCTGGTACCATTTCGCCCATTATTCGAGAATCGTCGCGGGTCATTTCGAACCGTCTCGGGCATTTGTCACGGAACAGGCCCACTTGACTTTTTTGCCTCGGCAAAAAAGCCGATATTCACCGAGTCTGCCGCGAATTCATTCCCCGCCGATGAATTATACAGCGCGTAGCATTGGTTCTGGTGCTAAGTTACGGCGGATTCTCATTGAAAATATGATAGTCGAATCGCAGATGAAGGATAGCGCGAGATTCATACGCACAATAAGATCCGATCTCTCGTGGTCAGGACTGGGCAACACGGCGCACTGCCCGCCCCAGCGGGGGGTCAGTGGTTTTCATCTGGCGCATGCCAGACCCAGGCACCCACGTCCCACCTTCATCCGCAAATTCACTGTAACCAGCCATCAGTCTCGCAGCGTGTCTACGTTCTTATTCAATTAGGAAACTGGGGGAAACCTTTCATTGGTGAAATCGATCGGATAGAGATATTGTTCGCTGCAAAAATGAGTTGGCGGTTCGGCCCTCGATTCGCCACGAATCACGATCAGCCCCGCGCGTTTGTACGGCTCGCGCGAACTCTTAACCGTGACGAGTGAAAATACAAACAATTTAACGAGGATGAGCGGTCGCTCGGGGTCCCTGGGGTTCCACGCTCGCTGCTCCATTAGTCTCTATCATACTCGATGACCGCGCGTGTGTTTCGCGTCACGCCCGAAATATCGCATCGAACGGCGGCAAAATTAGCGCGATTTCCGCTCAAATCGCGAGTCGTGGCGGCACGGTTGGCCGCGGAGAGAGCCTCGTTTTAAAATCGGTTATTGAATCCGTATATCAATCCGATGATGAGAGCGTGATCGTGCTACGTGGCTTCCCGCTGGTGTACGCATTCTCCTTCGCCTCACGCACACGCGGCTGGCGTCCGCATAGGTGACGACCTGCTCGCGTGTGCGTGACGGATACAAAGGCAGCCTGACAAGAAAGGCACACATTTGCCACGTGACATTAAGCAAGTCAATCTGATTTCAAAACGGAAAGTGATTCTCATTCTTTTTTTCTCCGCAGGGCGCCGACGAGGATGACAGAGCTTCCGTCGCATCGGTAAGTACATCGTCATCGTTCTTATTAATTGCCCGGCTTTTTTGCCCAGCATGGAAACGGAACGCCGCTTTTATCAATCAGCCTGCCCGTTTTATTACAAATCTCACCGCTCCGAAGAGAGAGAAAGATGTCGGCCGACCCGCGGGCGCAACAAGTAACCTCAGCTTCGTATTTCATTGTCCCGCGATTAACGTGTCACGAAACTCGCGTTCCTCGTCCCAGAAAAAGGCTCGTTCCCGCTTGTCTTGGCGAACAATCACCCCCACTATCGGCCGGCCGGTTGACAGAGTTTACAATTCAAAGCGAGCCTCGCGTTCCCGACGCGCCGTGATGTATGGGATTGTTCGCGATCGTAAAAATAATTAAAGATCATTATCGGCTCGTGAAGGGATAACGAGGCAGGAGATTGAGGTTTAATTGAGACGCAAAGTTTGCCGGGGCTTATTAACCTCGAGTCGATGGAACTCTACAAATCTCGGACTACTTTGTTAATCACGGCTTTGGAAAATGTAACTAACGCTGACCTTATTTCCGGCAGCAACTGGATGGAAAGTCACGCGAGTGGTTGGTGAGAGCGGCGCAGGGGGATTATCAGGCTCTGGCGAAACTCGCCGCGGAGGAACCAAGGCTCACCAGGCTCAAGGTAGGTCATTTTTTATTGACGTGCGCTTTTCCCGTTCGTCCAGTGGAAGTTTGTGGTACATTTGCTCCCTTTCTGCGCACCGAGTGAACTAGAATCGTCGGAAATTAACGGTACCGCGTCAGAGCACACTTGTGAAGTTTTGCTTTCGTTTTTGAAGTTTCTTGGGAAGCATTGCTTTTTTGAAAAAGAAAATTAAAATTCTGAGGTTTT
The DNA here is from genome assembly GCA_022817245.1 of Nixonia krombeini. Taxonomy (NCBI): domain Eukaryota; kingdom Metazoa; phylum Arthropoda; class Insecta; order Hymenoptera; family Scelionidae; genus Nixonia; species Nixonia krombeini. The sequence goes on from JABFPT010002997.1 coordinate 15,749, forward strand.
CAAACTGCTCGAGGCTTTGAGACCAATCCAACGATGAATATGGGGTTAAATAGTGTGAACAGCAAGAAAGAAATAGAAAAAAATTTTTTGTTAAATTTTTCGAGGGGTATTTTCCGTTTTACTCTCACCTTTTCCCTACATTTTTCTCAATATCTCCTCTTCTAATGGCGGGAGGGGCCAATATAGGTAGTGATTCTTAACGTGCGTCGCGAGATCTATCCATTGGTGTATAAATCAAAGCTGAATTCCGAATTTGATTTTTTGAAAAAAATTGAAGGGGTACCCCTTTGGAAAAATGTCGAAAAATCAACTTCGGCTTTCGGTATTGAGTTATACACCAATCGATAGATCTCGCCACGCACATTAAGAATCACTACCTATATTGACCTC
>JABFPT010002998.1:0-10294 GCA_022817245.1 Nixonia krombeini
ACAACTCATAGCTGTATCTCGAAGTTGATTTTTCGACAAAAAGTGAAGGGGTACCCCTTTGGAAAATTGAAAATTTGCGAAAAAATTTTCAAACATTTTTTCTTATGTTTTTTACACCATCTGACGCGCGCTGCGATGAGGAATTCAAATCTGTATAACATTTATGGCGTTTTCGACTGGAAGTGCCTTTTTTTGCAAAAAAACTGGAAAATGGAGCGGATGAAACCCATACTATTTGCATATTAACAGTTATTACATTTCGTATTATTGGCCTGCGTCTATGTGGGTAAGCGCATTGGATAGATATCAGTGGGAGGAAGAAGATGTGCTTTAATTCATTTGAAAATTCGAACATGGAGGAAAGTTATAGAGCAAGAACTTTGAAATCCTCTGGAAAACGCCCTGATCCCCCCAATTTTTTTCGTTTTTCCTGAATATCTCCGCTCCTAATGGTCGGACATGTCAGTATAGGTGGTGATTCTTGATGTCCGTCGCAAGATCTATACATTGGTATGCGACTTATAGCTGTAGCCCGAAGTTGATTTTTCGAAAAAAATTGACGGTTATAAAGTAATCGTAGTGTTTCCGACTGGAAATTCGTTTTTTCTACACAAAACCATACCAATTTTTTTGAACTTTAGTGCCTTATTTTGAAAAGGGTTTTTTCAAAAACTGGTCGGTAACTTTAAAACTATTACGGATTATCCTAGAATTTTTTAAAATAATTAACTTTTCTCATAAAAGATCACTGCGTGTAAGCAGCATCCCTTAACGCTCTTTTCGATTTTTTCGTAAAAATTCAACGGATCTCTTTGTAAAAGTATTCAGGAACTCCAGAACTATTGCAGAACTGCATACAAATCTAATTATTTTTTTGTATTTTCGAAAAGAGGTGTGTTAACTTCACAGGGGTCTCAGACTGTATCGTTGATAATAAACTCTGAGTCACGGTTAGTGCGAAGGCGACGTTCGATGTTGACTCTGGAGCCTAGTTTAAGACCCAATTATTCGTGGCTGTTTTCCGGCAAGCAACCATTGCCGTTTCGTTCAATCCGTAATTTGATACATCGATTGAGCGAAGCCCAACAGGAGTCTTTTTTAATTACGACGTCTCCACCGCGCTCCTTCTCCACCTCGCTCACTCGCCGCCGAGTCGTGCCATTCTTTCTCCACGTTGTCCCCCGCACCACAACCTCATTCTCTCTAGTTTGCCGTACTTCATCACGCAAAGTACTCTTTCACGGGCGATTGGACGATGCGCTTTCCGTCTAATGAATCGTGCGAACATGAATGCGCTTATTGCACGCGTGCACCGTCGAAACCAAATACAGCTTTCTCATCTCCATTTCACATTAAAAGTGCAATCGTTGGCGTGCCGAGAGTGCGGATTAGTGTATGGAGCATAGCAAACTGTGCGCAACGCTCGTTCGAATCTAACGCGTATTCCGTTACCCGTGCCCGATTACAATGTCCTCTTTCCCGCGAGCCTAATCGCCGATCTATAACCGATTAATTTTACTAAAGTGAATAAGCACGCGTATCAAGCCAGAGATGAAAATAGAATTAATCGACGGAACGCGCGGCGCGACGCGGATGGACGCCCGGGCTATTGAAAGAGCGGCCGCAGCAGTGGTAACGGAGCGCACAGTCAGCCCTGTTAATTAGACAGGGACGCCTGTCTGCCCGTAAACTCCGATACCACTGTGCTACGCGCGCGTCTCGCCTACACAATCGACGACGCTCGACTCGCACACCACCTCGTCAAAAACTATATTAATTGCGCGCTGCGACGAATCCTCGATCGACGATTCCCTCGGCTGAACAGTTGCAAACGCGACCAAGACTTATCGTCTTTGGGAGAGACTTCGTCGATCTCAACTGAAACTAGCGCAATATCGCCCGCAGTGCGCGACGGTCGCCGCATCCGCTGGGAAACCTCCTTCGATTCTTCGACGAGGATCATCGATTCGTCGATACAGCTGTAAGCTCGATAAACAAAGGCTCGTATACGCTTCCCGTCCGTCCACACGCGCTGTCGATTCAGCTGTGCTCCGGTGTCCCCGGCGGCACGTGTACACACGCACACACAGACACAAACATACGCGCCGATACACGGCCACCGAGGGGGACAGGAACGTTTCGCACAGCTAACGAAAAAGCATCACGATTACATCGATGAATGGAGAAAAAGTAGCGAGTGCTGCGGGAAAAGTGAGTCGTTCATATTCATACCGGTGACGTCGACGAAAATCAAGTTTGACGTTTGTTAACGCGTGTACAACCGCACGGCGAGTGCACGCTGTTCCCGCAAATATGGTGACGAACGACGGTGTACGCCAAACGCGGAATAACCGCGTCTTCGTTGGCTACGCGAACTACAGCGGACGTTTTGAGTATGACGGGTTACGGCTATTTTCATTGCGTCTTTACGACCCTCCAAACGAGGCTTCGAGATTAGACAGGTTTGAGAACCACTTTGCAGAAATGGACTGAAAATTGCGTCAATTATCATTCGTTATTTCTTACGCTTAATCGCGACACTGATGTTTATAATCGTTGTTCAATCAATGTAATTATGCAAAGTGACGCGTGTAATGGAACGGCGTTGCATAAATTAATTTGCATACGAGATTAAAAACGTATAACGACAATCAACCGCAAAGGATATGGTAATAAATGATGGGCGGAAACCGAGCAAATCATCTTGACACATCGTTCCTCTTTATATCGGAACATTTAAACGAACATCGCTAGAGAGACGGAGAAAGGGGTGGGGGAAAGACGTTATTTCAGAGTAACGGCGAGCGCGCACGCGAAATTTGAAAAACACGCGACTGAGTGCGTCACATTTCAATTCGAGAAAGTGTATAATTATTTGTACCGAGAGAATTGGGTAATTTTGCGGGCTGAAAAAGAGAAAAGAATCGAAGGGCGGAGAAGTATCGGCGAATGAGACACGCAATGGGTCGTCGAGGAATGTTTGCCGAGCAGCGGACGCATCGGTGTATCGGTATGGATCCATCCACTGCTTTTTATGTCCGCTTTATTAATTGCTATCAGATTAATGACCTGTCAGACATTAATCACATGTGTCTACTTCAATGCATGTAATATAATGATATAAACGACTTTGCTTAAAAACCAATTACAATAAATAAATAGCAAAATTTGTCATTTTCATTTGACTTCAAAATGTTTTCATGTTTTTATGTTTACTTCCTAGAAAAGACAAAATTTGTAAATTGCAGAAATAACGTTGTATTTTTCAATAATTAAGGACCGAAATCGGCAGAGGAATGCGTGCTTTTCGTTTTTATCAACTTTGCATCAACATTTCATCATGCAACAGCCAATTAGTAATACTCGAAAAATCGTTAATAATCATAACCTATCATTTGGATGGTAGCTCTTGTACGCCATGATTTTTCCTAATTTTCGTTCCATTACTAAATTTTTCCTTCCTCGGGGAGAATTTATCTCTCTTACTTCGTACCCGCGATTTATTCCGATGGACGGAAGTATAATAGGAAACTATCCAGTGGTGAATAGAAAATGTAAATACCGCAGGGAGAGCAAAAAATACGCGCGCACGTTTTTGCACATGAAACACTGCATGCAGAAACGATGCAGACAGAATTATTTCAAGTGATGAGGCTGCTTCGGTGGATCAAGCCCGCTCTATATGCGACTATCTTCTTTTAGTCGGCGCCATAAATCACATCGGAGGAAGAGGAGCGAAACAGGACGATCCGCGGGGAAGCGAAATGAAGGAAGACGGGAGGGGCGTGGGGAGGGAGGGGAGGTGGAAGAAGGGCCGGGTGAGCGAGAGCGGGGGTTAGGCGCGGTGGCGGAGGCAGTGGGAGAAGTTGCCGTTGCTTTGAATGCAGAGCCGACGCGGGGAAACGAAGACGGACCGTCACGTCTTTGAGTGTAACAACCCGACGTGGAACGTATAGCGTTGCTTCTTACGTGCATTTATAAGCGTCGCGGGAAACGAATACGCGACGCGCGCATGCATATCCACGGCGCGATATTACGATATTATTTCGTGCCGTGTCGCGACGTTGTCACATTTGCATTCCCATATTTGCACGGTTGATTAACCGATAAACGTGTGGGAAAGGAGCGTGATTAATTCCTCCGATGCGATCTAAAGTAGATGCGACGGTAGTCGGGATAAAAAGCCGCTGTAATTTAATAACAAACGGGACCAATGAATGTTGCGTCCGCACGAACGCTGTCATCGACATGCGACGCTTCAACGGCTCCCTTTTACCACTATTAAAAGCACATGTCGTAAAGTTAGCTGTACTCGTATGCGCTTTTGAATCCGTGTAATCCTTGACCCCAAACTACGCGAAGTCGCTTCGCCACTCGAGACGAGCGATTGATACCACTGGCGAGGATCTATCCCCGATCTCAAAAATCTCCATGTGATCCAAATCCGACCGCCGAATCGTCACTTTAGGGTATCGCTGTTCAGCATATTTTCCGCGGCTGTGCAATTTCAGGAAAATCCCCTTGTCGGCTTTGGTTCGCGAGAGTCTGTCTGCAAAGCGCGGAGAACCGCCGCAAACCTATTTAGGACCATTTTATCGTCAACTTCTTCGAGACGAGTTTACGATAAACCGCTCATAAGAGCCGGGCACGCGATCGTGAAAAAGAAACATCCATCGAGAGCGCAGACGTTCTTTATCCTCGCGTGTCGAGAGCACTTACATCGCGAATTGTCCACGTGGTCAATCAAAAATTCGCGTTCACGACGTTACGTACGATGCATTCTGCGGAGGAGTCAGTCTATTTCCGTTGAACAGTCCGTTACTGTTCGTTGATAAACTTGTTGATACTTTGAGAAAAATCCATCAAGGAAAGTTTTCGACAATTATCCAAGTCAAGATGATTGATTTATTAGTAGAGTTTTAAAAAAGTTACCTATTACTTCGTTCATGACATTTTACTAAATAATTTATTTAACGTAAGTCATTTTGCACATATATGTCAATGAACGCTTTGCTAAAGAAAATGTTTGTCCGATTCCCCCAAATTTAAACTTTTCCTTGTCACGATTAAGAAACTACAGTTAAAAGATTTAATACAGAATTTTAGTAATGAGAAGTAATGCAGAAATAAATGTTTCCAAAATTTCAAATTATTGTTCAATTATGTATTACATTAACAAAAGGAGATTTACGTTTTTCGTCAATGATAATGATACTTGGTTGTAACAGCGATAAGATATGTGTTAAAATTTATACTATTCACATTTCATTTTTCCCTACCCGGAATTCAATCCAAGTATTCTTTAGATCGATCCAGCACGAGAATAGCAATAACCGCGGCGATGATGACGTCTGAGAGTGGTGGTCAATCGAAGCGATATCCCCTTTCGTTCCTCGCAGCGCTTTCTCCTTCCACATACTTCCAACGAGGGGCTAAGTGTCGTTCTTTGTTTGACACGCGAATGTAAATGTTGAATCAGACATTCGGCAGAGTTTCTCAAACGAATAAGAGCGCGGATTTTATATTACAAATAGCAAATTCTCCATTTGCTTTTCACACTTTGCTCGATATTAGACAAATATTGACAAAGCAATGGATGTTTAATGAGTACAAAAATAAGTATGTACGAAAAAGTAAATGGCGAATAAATAACAAATGATGTCAAATCGATCCAGAAGATTTTTTATTGATAAACAGTTCATCAATAATTGCATTAATGATATTGGGCTAGACAGTTTTTTAACCTTCTAATTTATTAATAAATAAATATGTTTTTAAAACTTGGAAGATGGTTAGGTTAGGTTAAGTGCACAACGTTAAATTATGTAAATCTCAATCCAGAATAATATTGAAATATTTACTAAGCTATTTCCAACATACTTCAACTTTGGAGTATAAATAATCTCACGACGGGTCACGAATAAACTACATTTGGCAAAAATAGACATAAATATTCTGTGATATTATTACGCGCACTTAGTGGAATTATATAAATTTCTTAACAAACGAATTAAACTTTAATGAAATAGACATGCGTCACGCCTAGAGTGAAACGGACGTCTCTTTAAAACAGCATGGTATTCGCAAGTTGTGTGAAAACTTTCCAACATTTGCATTCTTAGTTACGAAAACACCCTTAATACAATAAACCACGCTCCTTTGTATACACATTGTGTCCAATTACTGTTATCAGAAATTAATGTTCCGCATGCCATAATTTGATTGTAACTTGCAGGATAACGTAATTTGCAGAAAATTATTGTAACCGCAATACACGGAATTTCGCTCAATAAAGAATTGTTACTACCGGGCAAATAAAATGTATTTCAAACTTAATAATTTCAATCTGCCCGCTCTCTTTATCTTCCCTCCCCCTTGCTATATTCCCCGAGGCAAACTGGATTCCCAAAGGACCGCACGTACTGTGCCGCGAACCTCGTATCAGCTAAAGCGGAGAATCACTGATCAGGACAATCAGGGACTCCCCGATGCGGCAGAATGTTGCGGCGATCCCACCAACGTTCTTACGCGAATCATTCGTAAGATAATGAAAAAACATCATTCATCCTCTCGATTTTAACCCCATCCACCACCTTTTTCAATTAAATACATCGGTTTTGCAACCAGTGGACATTTTCATCGCGTCACATTCACGCAAACCTTCTCTCACTTTTAGTCCTTTTTCTTCATCATTCTCATCACTTGAACAACATTTCTACACAAAACACTCAACAAAATATTCTCTATATCCAGCTCAACTTAACGAAATGGAAATGTAATTTCTGATGCACAAACGGCCCTAAATGTAACAATTACCCTACGCTATTCAGCTTTTTTATAGGCGCAACGTTCGAACGCCGTTACAAGATGAAAGGTGCTTTATCTTTATTGAGAAAGAAGTACAGTATATACCATTAACGTCGATAGCGATGCGCGAACCGTGCATTCAACGCTGCCCCGTCCCAGCCATTTTCGCCAAACAACTGCCAGCGTCACACTCAAAGGGACGCGTTAACCTTGTCGAAAGAAATGTCGAGGAAAAAAATCAATGTTGGAACGGACCGAGGAAGCCTGTCGAAATGATGTTCCTCGGATTAGAGCGAGCGACGCGGATGAGAGTCCCTGGCGGGATTGCAGTGGGTGGCGGCGGTCCCCTCATCAAATGCTTGTCATACCGTTCTTACCCCCGAACGAAGGCCGGCGGTTCGCAAAGCCCGAGCACATCCCCGTTTGGTATACAATGTCGACGTGGCTGCCCCGCAAGCGGCGTTAGAACACGATACAAGTAAAGCCTAAACCTGTGATATGCCCGGGGGCCAAGAATTATGCCGCTAAAACCCACCAATTACGAGAGCGAGGGGCGCCGAGGGAGCGGGCCGGATCTCCTCTTTCGATTTACTGGGAATGGAAGGGCTTTGCTTCGACGCGGCTTACGTCGACAGGCGTGCGAGAGTGTGGACGCCGGAGAGCCCCCGTGCGACGCCGTCGTACACGCGCGCGGACCCCATTGTCGAGCTGTCCGCCACATTGATCCTCCGGCGGCGCAGTCATTTATCAAATGTTAACGTATGTAATATCGACGCCTGGCACGACGAATCTCTACAACAGCGTCGTTTCGACCGTCGTTGACGGTGACTTTTCGTCCAACGTTGCCGCCCCATCCCCTAAACTAATACCCATATTTGTTCCGCTGTTCCGTTAAAGAAAATAATACTGCTTCGTTACCTATACGTCCACTGCGACTGAACCGTCCATCGACCGTACATGGAATACCGGTTGATACGTCGCGATGACGACACTGTCAACGGAACCTGATGTGGGGAAACACCGTTAACGAATCAATGCTTCGTCGCGATGAGTTTCAGCCTGGCGGAAAGGTCGGATTTCGCGAAAATGTTATTTGCGGAGGGGTAATAATGCTATTCATTGCAGAATCGCTCGTTCGACAAAGCGGCCGGCCTCCTCTTGTTTCCCGTTTCCGAGAGGCTGCACGCGCAGAATGTAGGTCGATATGAAGTGTTTGTAAGCTCGTCAACCTATATCTGCATTTACAAGGCCATTATATACGTTAACGTGTTTTTGACCCGTACGGGGCAAGACAAAAGAGAGCCTCCTGCTATCGACTCGCCTCCCAGACTCACCACTGAAAAGAACCATTCGCTGATTGCAGTGCTCGAAACACGGTCAATACCAATTGCCGTCGAAACGCTCGCTTCTTTACGCCGATTAATTAATCCGCCGATTAATTATTACGAGTGCTCGAGATAACGGCGAGTCTTCCCTGGATAAAAAAACGTTATTACCATCCCCGGCATCGGGCGGACACGATATAACCGTTGTACGGTATTTCGAATCACGACCGCTAAAATTATGCATGTTCCGGTAAACAAACGGCGGTAAACGGTATCAAATGTTATAGATCGTGCGATGCAAAGCGTATTACTGGAAAGTATTCTGCGCACATTTTCGGACCAGTTGGTACAACTGAATTGCGTCATCGTTCATTTTTGTCCGGTGCTGCATTCGCGAAAAGCTCTTATTATACCGAGATTCATATTTTCTTCGCCGGCGAAAGAAACGTAGGAAATATTGTGCGGGCGAAAATTAAAGGGGTGCCATTTCATTAGCATACGTCGTTTTACCCGCACTTCCCCTAATTGATTACTTCGGTAGTTCCCCGTGATTACCTTTCGCTGCAGCTCGTTAATAATGTATTTCGCTTCCTTATGCGTGTAAAGTAAATGGGCGCGCTGCGGTACGCAAATGCCACTTGCGAGAAGGCTTTTTCGCCGATAAACTATCGATCGCCGGCGGAGGCAAACACCGCCGCCCGGTCGATTGTCATTTGCCGGAGCTCTCCACAAAGCGAAAACACCTTTCTCGAAGTAACGCATTTACATGCAAACGTATCATGCGCAATTCGATTAACCGGAACCGAATACCGAATCTAACGAAATATTTCTTCCAGCTACGCCCTCAACGACGACTCCCGATTTCGAAAGGGGGTTGTCGGAGTTGCGGAAAACGCAACGCTCCGATGAACGTACGATTCCTCGGGCTTTGCAGCGGGTTTTGTAAACGCGACGACTACTTTTCGGTGCAGGGGAAATGACAAAACGCGCGCACGCAACGCTCCTTTTTTGCCCCGATTCCGGACGCCACCCTCGCGCCACTGCTGCGGTCACCGCCGAACCGTCCCTCCCCCCTCCCCGCCCTCGCTGAACTTTCAATTGCCCCCATCCTCCGACCCCGTTTCATTTCACCGGCGCAATTCGGCGAACAATTAACCGGTGCGAAATTTGATTAGCAATTGTCATCGCTCTGCGTTTCGTGCCGAGTCGGGTCATCGACTGTCTTGATTATACCACTTCGATTCTCTTCGCTTCGTTTGCCTCATTTCGCTCGTTTCGATAATTCCGCATTGCCATCTTGCGAGGCCGGCGTTTCAACGGAATAAGTATCTCGGCGTACATTGAGAATTAATGGGAGAACGCGTTTGCGAAAAGCAGGGTTGATGAAATTAAACGCATCGATCAAACAGTGGGAACGTGTTGAATCGGAGATACGTAAAAATGGAAAAGAGAATAATTAATGAAAACCGGCTTTATCCGCGCTCCCACAATGATGGCGACGTGAATAAGGTAGCCGCCGTCAAAGCCCTCGCGTATCATACATTCATGCGCATCGGTCGCATTATGTTAACTTTCTTGAGGTCGCGTTGGGTCTTTCACAGGGGCGAAGCGCGCGCCTCGGTCCACGTGGAATTACGCGAGCTGCTTCGCCGAGACGTGAAATAAGGCCGATTTCGATCTCAAGTATTGATAGTCTCTCGAGGAAAAACTTTTCCCACCGAAATAAACGTACCGCTGTCGCAGCAAAGCCATTTGCTTCTGAGGCGATACCACGCACGAGAATCAGCCCGTGTATATTGAACTCGGAGTAAAAGTTGAGCCTGTAGATCTCGCACTTTATTCGCTGTCGTTGACGAGTAATTGATTTACGGTCGAAAGAAGGGCGTTTGCCGGACGGTGTAATAAACGGTGTGTACGCGTGAATAATAGAGGGCAGTTGCGAGAAGCAGCGATATGGCGACGATCGACTCGTCGGTCAAGCTCGTCGCTCCTCCGGCAGCTATAAATACATTTTTTTTACGGGATAATAAACAGTCGGGGAACGCTAAAAGGAGGCTCGCGGGATCCGGGTGCAGTCGTAAAGCACGCGTCGCGGGTGAGTGCTCGGTCTGCGAAATGGATTGACAGGACGCGTCCCAGAAACGCTCCGGAGGGCGACGCGG
>JABFPT010003003.1:3377-16105 GCA_022817245.1 Nixonia krombeini
CGTCAGTGTATTTCTCGCAAACTTGATGGTGTACGCTCTTGGTTGCAGTCTTTTGGGAGTGTGTCGAATCGCTGTTCTCATCATGACACAGTCTTATCGCTCGCGGCTTATTTATGATTTCCTGACCGCGATATGGATCGCAGCACAAAAATAATGTTCATAGACGCAATTTTCACGGGCGCTCATTTTGAAAGGACTCATTCCGTTATATAAATGTTGGTGGAAAATGAATGTAATTTTATCTCTCTCTCTCGCTTTACGTACTTGAGCGTCAGTCTTTCTCGTTCTCTCTCACTCTCTCTCGTCGCACCCTTATACCAAATTATGTCGGATCGCGGTATCAATTCTACACGGTGTAATATTTACGCTACGCCCTTAATCACGGTAACGATTTCGGTGGCGGTTACAATTAAATGTGCGGTCGCGGTACGGTTACAATTAAATGTGCGAGATTTTGTAAACGCGGTGCGTTTACAAAATCTCGCGGCTGCAAGTCTCGCGGTTGCTGTTCGCGAAGACAGAGATAGGAGCCCCCTTTGTTCACGATTCCTTTAGGCCGGGTTAAAAACTCCGGTTTGCTCCGCGTCGCGAGCCGGATCAATTCTCCGGCCTTGTGTACAAGCTTGGTGGAACGAGATTCGGCAGGATTCGCCAAATCATCTCTTTGCCCACAATAGAAACGAACGTGGCGAGATCAACTTTCCCGCTTCCACGCGCCGAATCAGCCCTTCGGCTAAGATCGAATGACGTCAGCTCCGTCGTTCGCGGTGGATTCCGAATCAACTCTTCGGTTTTGGTATCTGGATTATCACGATGGACCGGCAGGCAGGTTTATTCGCCGTCGAGTTATATCTTTCGAATACGGGACAGTTCTGCTGTCGACCGGCGTGAACAGGCCATTTATAGGCGACGCGCGTCGTTCAAGTGACTACAATCAGCAACGACAATTAGAACTAATACGAACCCCCCCCACCACCTTTTTGATTAGACGCTCGGTTAGGTGGGGACCGTCAGCTGATTTTGACTCGAGAGTTCATCGTTCCCGGGTTGACAAGCCAATATTTATTTTTCGCGTAGCCTATTCCGTACTGTAACGTTCGCGTTACAATATTTTAATATAATATTTTATTCGCGCGTTTCTATAAAATATGTTGCAGCGCGGTTAGAAATCAGAAGGGCCACGAAAGATAAAAAGTACAATGTAAAAACGAAGAGAAAGGTTTACGAAAAAAAAAGCAAAAAAGGAAACAACCTATGGTGCCTAAAAATAAAAATCAGCCTATGCTGCCAACAAAAGGTGGCCTATGGTGCCAATGATAACGGCGGCTGAGGCGACCGGTAAAAACGGTACCTGCTTTACAGTGAAAATGAAATAAATACTCTTGTAGGAAATGGTGTATACAATCCCCAAAGAACGTAAAATTACTTCAAGTATATAACGCAACATTCAATAAGTCTGTGATCAGTGAAGCCGTTTTTTCTTGATTTCAACACTCAAACGATCCAATAATTCCATATTCGGTATTGATAGTTTTACGTTTCTATAGATAGTCAACGAACAAAATTTTTGGTCGACTTTCACCTAATGCTGGCCACTCAGCTGGCGACCTTTTTGATTCAGGTGTGTAGAAATGGACCCACATTTCATCCATTGCCACATACTTACGCAAGAAATTCTTTTTATTTTGCTTCCACAGTTTTAAACAGAACAAACGTGGAACCAAAATAAAAATTTGAATCCAAATTGAATTTTTGATTCGTATCGTTTGAAGGATGACATTATCCAGAAATCATGTGAGTCTGACAACAATGTTGCTGACAACAGAACTGTTAGAATGCGCTCCATAACAGGTCAGGAAGAACTTACCAAACGAGACTAAAGACTTCTTGCGATAAAATAATTTAATGTGGAATTCATTTTAAATCGAAATTCAAGTTATGAAATAGAGCTCAGTTTAGTACCGATGTTCTATTAGAGCATAGTGTGTGATTTTGAGAATGTCAATAATAGCGATAATGTAAATATTATTGATTGTAACCCTTAACGCGAATTCGACGTTAAACGGTTGAATTTTATTTATGATAACTTTTGAAAGAAAGGAGGATGGAACACCTTGAGCCAGAATGCCCCGTTCTGTCAACTTGTAATAATACCTGAATCTCGTCGAATCTGTCTTTCTTACGACTTCGTACGACAAACGTTAGTCAACTACTGTCCAAGTAACAGATCATCGCAAACACAGAGAATTTCGTTGCTCTGGGTTCAAGAGCTCCGGGCCTCGACGAAAGAATTTTCCAGAGAGAATGACGCTCCTCGTTTGCCCGGTGTAGAGAACATCGACTTATGCACTTAACATGGCCATCCCTGTAATAGTTCCAGTCTACAATAGTTCCAGTTTCGGGACTTCCTGCTAAAGACCGTACAGCAGCGGACATAAAGGCTTTGCTTCAGAGGGGTCGACGGCCCAGCTGACCCTCGGCATAGTGTCGTGCGCCGGTTACTGAAGAGCAGCATCTGGCCCCGACTAAGAATAGTCAACCCAGTTTAAGGCTTCGTTTCGACTTTCATCCCAGAAGTGCCGGACTTCGTCCCATGTTTGCCTGCATTGCGACCATGGATCATCTACACTGGATGGAAACCACGAGCTGTAGGTGTGACCTGCTCTTGAGACAACAAAGAAGCGCATCTCTTACGGGACGATAGCATATGCGATGGGCAAGGGGGGGGGCACATACCGACGTAATAAACACAACGAGGGGATATTTGATTAATACGAAAATCAGAAGCATGACTCCTTCTGCCACCGGCCGTTGTCAAAAGCAACGTCTTTTTTCCGGTAGATTTTAGAATCCACGTACCCGCCGTTGCCGTTGCCGCTACCGTTGTATGTGAGTATTTTTATTGAGTCCTGCTCGTCGAGATAGGTTTGCGATTGTTGTAAGATCTCCTAGCTCCCGATTAAGGAGGTCTCATTTCTTCTGGCAGATTTTTGGAACGTAAGTAGTAACAGAAGTCGGCCCGGTGCGTCAGTGCGTTGTTTCAGTTGTTGCCACCTCAATATTAGCTTTTACGGGTTCGATGTCCGTTCTTTGTCCATTAATGTTTGTAAAGGTAATTATTGTAGAGTTGCGGATACTAAATTGTTATAGCGCATAGAGCCACTGGAAGTTTCTGTTATAATTTTCTTGGTTTCCGTAATAAACTTTTACCTTCTTATCACATTCTTTTATTAGAAAAACGCCTACGAAAATCCTTACATGGAACTTCCGCAGTCAGGACCGTTGTGCTAAATGATCCCGTTTCAGCACAGCGTTCGTCTTCTGGTGTATTTCGCGAATTTCGTAGATTTTCGTTAAAGTAAAATGGCGATCGCAAACTTCTGTGGAGATATATGGACGCGAAGCGCGGAAAGATAACGCTCACGTGTCGGGTATTATTAAGACAGGTTGGCTAGCGAAGAGCGTGGCAAAGGTTTGTACAAGTTATTCGCGAGTACTGTGGAGATAACCATTTTACGTAACGTAAGAATGCATGACTCTAGTAAAGGTATATACGTAACGAGCTAAATTTTCAAAAGAAGTATTAGGTGTACAAATAAGTTTCCGCCCTTTTTAATAAAAAATGGGGTATTTATTGTGATACTACGTAATCCTATGTTTTTTTAATTACACTCCTAACGTAAGTGCAAGTTCTTGTTGCGTTTGGCATCCATCTAGATTCAACAATGCTTCCAATTCTGCGTCTTCGTATACTGTCGGCCTACATTTTTTGTCTTGAATGTGAAATTCACCATCCTTAAAATTTGGATATCACTCACGACAACTTTTCTCACTTAAAGCAGTCTCATCATGTGCTTCTACAAGCAAGCGATGTGCCTCAGCTGCAGATTTCTTCAATCTGAATTAGTAAATCAAAAGTTCTTGCAAATGACGCTTATTCAGCACAAAACTTGACATTTTTGCGCATACCAAAGAATATGTTATACTGATAAAGAGTAACTAATATTTTAGAGTTTGTGTTGTTCACAGTCGAACCTTACGATAATGACGTTTTACAGCTGACAATTTTTACCATAAGTTACTGGTGAAGTCAACTTTTGTCAAATGGCGGAACCTTTTTGTACACCTAATATTAGGTTGTTCAGATATTCACTTTATTCAATTATGCGTTCTGTCTTCAAAAAAAAATTTTCTCTCATATATATACATGTAAATTTTCAATCAAGGTAAAACAATTCAAATATAATTACTCTGTCTTTAATTTTTGCTTTAAAATTAATTTCTGAATTTCGTATTCGTATATAACACTGTAACGAGTAAATATAATTGAATTTGTCAACATTACTAATAGCAGTAACTATACAATATGATTCGTTAATCCCAAATTGGCCAGTTCAGCACCTTCGATGCCCGAATACGATTGCTCTCACCTTCGTTCGTTTGACAAACTTAATAACCTTTATTTCGCTGCACATAGTTTTGTTTTAGTGTCAATAAAACGTGTTAAATTAACGGTTCTCTCTCTTTATTCAAATTATCACCCGGTTACACTCCTGGAGACCACTTAATTTAAAAAAAAACCGAGCAGGACAACCGCTCTCGCCTAAGATAATTGTGCGAGGCGGTTACGTCCGCGAACATTTGGTGATCCTGCCAGGATCTCGTACACTTCGAGTGATAAAAACTAAAAATAATAGTGCGCATTCATTGCAGTACATTTGTGACAGAAAATAGTGCAGTGCAAAGTTGCAAAGGCCATCAGGGAATTCAAATCCGCAACCGTTGCAACACGAAAACCTCTTGAAAAGCCTAGGCTTCTGGTATTCAGAGGCTCTTGACCAGGAGTTAAGTTGGTGGCACAAGGAAGAACAAGTTGGTGCATAGGGCCGTTACCAGGCGACGCCCATTATACCCCCTCTACGGCGAGACACGGCGGAACTCATCTGAGGTGCCACCTCTATTACTGCTACGCTCCGGCTACCTCAAAGCGCGGAGACTTCACGATACCTCTCCGCTCGCTTAAAGTCCTGACTCCAACAAGCGAGCAAGGCATTCGCTTTCGTTGCTCCATTGGAAGCTGACGCTGAGGACCAACTCCTTTGATCGTCACCAATACTGTGGACATTTCGATTTTCGTGACGTCAACAACTAAATATTTCAAATTGCTCGTGCCGGTAATACAACTCTCCACATACCGACACTTAAAATCAAACAGCTGACCTAGGCAAAAAAAGTAAACATCAACTATCATGACGTCTGAGAATAGTATGTTTTCGGTTCTAATACAAGAGCAGACGCCGCAATTCGACACTCTACGTCGAAATTTGCTCACTTTGTCTGCTCTTGAGAAAATTAAAGCTGTCAGAGCACAGTCTCGCCTTAACTATGTTGACAGAATTTCGAAAAAATGCGAAGCTCTTCATTTGCAAATTATTCGTGCAGCCTCAACAAAGGACCTGCAGGTGGCTCAATACTTCCGAGAAGCGTCATATACGAAGATGGAGAACGAGTACTTGGATAGAACGGAAGATGTGAAGGACTATCTCTCCACGATAGCCTCACCAACATCACACTCACTTCCGCGGAATGACATGTGAATCATCACTTGTGAATCTCGACGCCTCGTCCTCTGATCGGTAACTTAACGATAACCACCGCGAACTTTAACATCGCTTGGCAGACTCGTAAAAAGCGGTACGACAACAAACGTTATTTAATTAATGAACAGTTAAAGATTTTCTTTAATTTACATTCTTTAAGCAAAGAATCTGCCAAAGGTTTAAAGTCATTGCGCGATCAATTTTCGCAGGCGCTCAACTCTATTTCCAGCTTAGATCGACCGGTAGATCAGTGGAGTGACGTTTTGGTGTATCTCCTTAAAGATCAAATAGAATGTAACACTCGAAAGGCGTGGGAATTTCATTTAGGGGATACAACGGAGTGTTCCACTTATCAAGAACTCGACCAATTTCTAATACCACGCATTCGCGCGCTTGAAAACGTGCTTAACGCTGGCCCTTCGCAGTCAAGTCGCACGGAACTAAGTCCAATATGTAAACAAGTGTCGTCTCGCTCAAACGCACTCGTTGACAGCTGTCAAATCGATGTGTAATGCGGATCATTTTGTGATCAAGCGGATCAAGCTGTGCGATGTGTAATGCGAATCATTCATTATACAGATGTCCTGCGTTTCAGGAGAAAACTCCGAAACAACGGTTCGAGCCCGCTAAACAGTTGAAAGTTTGTCTCAACTGTTTAACCTCGCTACATTTCGGGAAACAGTGTTCCAGTAAGGAAACCTGTTTCAAGTGTAAAAAACGACTGTTACACTTAAATACAAATCCGCAACAAACAAGCAAACAAACGCGCAGACTCTGCGACAAAGAACGAATTGACGTTCTTCAGAAGCTAGACCGTCCACGTCTCAACAAGCAGAAGGAATTAATATCGCTCCAACAACTCACTTCTCGTCGGCTCTGCAACCATCTTATGCGGTACTCGCGACAGCATGAGTTTTAATTTCCGGTCCTTCTGCACGTTCTGCGACAATTCGGGCGTTATTGGATCAAGGTGCTATACACACCTTAATCAGAAAAAAACTCGCGCATATTTAAAACTTAAAACAATATGCAATCGATACATCTTTGTGCCGTGTAGGTGGTGCTGCGGGAAAGGTCACTCACGTCGCTCCAATAACGATCACGTCCGTAAAGAGAAGCGCTCCGATTCTCTCCACGGACGCTCTTATCATCGAATCTCTCATCTCATAAACTCCTAAATACAAACATCCTATTCAACATTGGCCGCATTTGAGCGAACTTAAACTAGCCGATCCCGATCTTCAAAGTTCGACTCCAATTTTTTTCGACTTATATCCATATTTACTATGGGACGGACCTAACAAGGGAAATATAGACCAACCGGTTGCACAAAATACGATATTCGGCTGGGTAATCTTCGGCAATACGGCAGATTTACACTTTTCGCAGTTGACGTCTATTTAGATACTCTATTGAAACATTTTTGGGAAATAGAAGAACTTCTTATTCAAAATCTTCACTCGGAGGAAGATAAAAAATGTGAGCAGTACTTCCAAAGCACTCATACCCGTGATTCTACCGGGCGATACATAGTTCGGATTCCGTTAAAGGTAAATCGACCATTGCCAATTGAGGATTCCAAAGCTCACGCAGATAAATGTCTGTTCGCGTTCGAGCGCAGACTCCTACGCGACGCTCAGAGTTGCTCTCTTTACAATAGTTTTATGAGCGAGTCCGTAACTCAAGGTCATATGCGTCGACGTCAAGACGATGGTACAGCCGAAGATCTCATCCATCTACCCATCACCCCGTTATCCGCTCAGACAGTGCGACAATCAAACTCAGGGTTGTGTTTAACGCATCAGCAATAATGACGAACAGGTTATCATTTAATGACCTTCAAATGGTTGGCCGAAGATTAAAAACCGATCTGTTCATCATCTTAACCCGATGGAGACTCTTCAGGTTTGTTTATCGTGCTGACAGCGAAAAGATGTACAGACAAATGTTAATTTATCCTGACGATGTTCATCTTCGACAAATACGTTGGCGTTTCTCACTAGTGGAATCGGTGCACAGTTACCAATTACTCACGGTAACATATGGTACGGCCAGTGCTCCTTTCCTAGCTCTGCGAGTTCTTCAGCAGCTTGCCGAGGACGAAAGGCACGACTTTCCTCTTGCTGTTCCAAATACTCGTCAGCACCTCAATG
Source organism: Nixonia krombeini (assembly GCA_022817245.1). Taxonomy (NCBI): domain Eukaryota; kingdom Metazoa; phylum Arthropoda; class Insecta; order Hymenoptera; family Scelionidae; genus Nixonia; species Nixonia krombeini. The sequence continues at coordinate 11,131 of JABFPT010003003.1, forward strand.
TTGACGATTGTTTGTTTGACGCTGACGATCTCAAGTTAGCCAAACAAATCCGAGACCAGCTCATCGCACTTTTAAAAAAGGAAGGAAGTTTCTCCTTGCGAAAGTGGCATAGCAAGAATCCGGAATATCTGTCGAATATCTGTCAAAGAAGACAACCATGGCTTGGCATTAAATCGAACATTCCAGCCAGATGATACATTAAAAGTGCTCGTAATTGCGTGTTCTCCACATCATGACCCCTACAAACCGTGCGTTAACGTACCAGCCAACCCTGACTTCACTAAACGAGCAATCCTTTCTACGATCGCCCGATTGTTCGATCCATTGGGACTGCTAGCTCCGGTGATTATCACTGCTAGAATACTCATGTAATCCTTATGGCTTGAAAAACTCGACTGGGATCAGCCCATCTCCGAAGCCAAATGGTAAGCATTTCAGAACGCGTTACCAAAATTAAATCACATTATCATTCCGCGATGGGCGGGTTTTGAATCGTTCTCAGCTGCAGTTGAACTGCATGACTTTTCAGGTGCATCACAAGATGTATATGCATTTATTTGAGAGTGATGGACAGAGTGGGTAAGACAACAGTCACGCTGTTAATCGGCAAATCTAAAATTGCCCCAATAAAAACACTGAGCATACCGCGACTCGAATTGTGTGCCGTGCTCTTGTTGATGCAATTACTCAACGCGAACTCGATCATCTCCGAGTTCTCAAATAAGCCAACCTTCTGTTGGACCGATTCTACCATCGTACAAGCATGGTTACGCCAGCCTGCTTCCACGTGGAAAACATTCGTCGCCAACCGCGTGGCCAAAATTCAGAGCACCATGCCAACCGCTCAATGGAACCATGTTCCGAGTGAGGAAAATCTCGCTGACTTATCTTCTCGCGGAAGAAATTATCAAAAATGAACTGTGGTGGCATAGCCCTTCTTCGCTAAACAAACCCAAATCTCATTGATCGAAATTCGTATATGACGTTTCCTGTCAGCCTAACGAAATTTTAGAGATGAGGGTGCCTTCGCACGCATATAGTTCAAGTCTCGCCTCAAGTTACACTCGACTTCACTAACAGGTTCTCGTCCTAGACAAAACTGCTGAAGAGTCATTGCCTTTGTCTGACATTGGGTAAAACCAAAAGGCCAACGGCCAATTGGCGAAATCGACGCAACTGAACTTGGGGAGTCAACAACACAGATAATCTTTGCTTTGCAGTATCTCTTGTTCTCGAATGAATGCCGGCAACTTCAGAACTAGGCGCCCGTTGAAAAGGGAAGTGCAATGCTAAGTCTCTGCCCATTTTTGGACGGAAATGGCATAATAAGAGTCGGCGGACGTTTACAAAGATCACCCTTCGATGACGATTCTAAACATCCGATGATCTTAGCAAACCATCGGATAACGCGACTTATCATGCTTCATGCACATTAAAAGTGCTTGCACGGCGGCAACACACTCACTCTGAGCACCTGGCGCGCCCAATTTTGGGTAATATAAGAAAAACAGCTTATCAAATCAGTCATTTTTCATTGTATACTCTGTACTCGAATCAAAGCGCATATAAAAGCGCAACTAATGGGATCCTTTCCTTCTCCTCGAATCCTTCGGCCCGAGAGAGCATTTTTACATTGCGGGATCGTTTGTGCTGGTCCAATGAAGATCCGCATGGCGGGTGGTCTCGGCAATCGCTCTCATTCAGCGTATATCGCAATTTTTATACGTTTTGCGTGTAAAGCTGTTCACTTCGAAATCGTAAGTGACTATTCGTCAGTTACCTTTCTCGCAGCGTTCACACGATTTTATTCTAGACGTGGTTTACCGCATACAATGTACTCCGATCGCGGAACCATATTCCAAGAAGCAGACAAGGAGTGAAGGGAGGCATTCGATAGGACCATTTCACACTCCAGTTTTAAAGCGCGACTCGCGAACGAGCAAATTCGGTGGCAGTTCATACCTCCGGCAGCTCCTCGTTTCGGAAGGTTGTGGAAGGCTGGTGTGAAAAGCACTAAATACCATCTAAAACGCGTGCTGGCAGTAAAGACACCGAGTTTCGAAGAATTGACAACGTTAAGCTACCAAATTGAAGCGTGCCTCAACTCACGCCCCCTCGTACCTCTCAACGACAATATCGAAAGTGTCGATGCACTCACTCCAGCGCATTTCTTAGTAGGTGGACCACTTAATGCAAATCCACAACCTACGTTTCTTAATGAGAATGTATCTCGCCTCATGTGTTAGCAGGTATACCAACAAGTACTCGAAAGCCTTTGGCACCAATAGTCCAACGACTACATACGATCGCTTCAATACCGCTCCAAATGGAAGCTGGAGACAGAACCAACTAAAATTGGTCAACTCGTCTTGCTAAAGCAAGAAAATCGTCGCCATTGAAATGGATTCTCGGTCGTGTCGTCGCTGTTCATCCTCGGCAGGATGACAAAATTAGAGTAGTCACCGTACGCACAGCTGATTCAGAGTATGTGCGGCCAATCTCTAAATTAGCGTTGCTCCCTGTTAAGCATTTCGACAGTCAGCAATAAATTCAAAATTGTGTAACTCCACTTTAACGGCAGGATATGTACTATTGCGTCGACTCGCGCAGGGCGGGCGGTATGTTCAGTTATGCGTTCTATGTCTTTAAAAAAAATTTCTCTCTTATGTATATACATGTAAATTTTCAATCAAAAAAAAAAAAACAAATTCAAGTATATTTACTCAGTCTTTAATTTTTGCTTTAAAATTAATTTCTGAATTTCGTATTCGTATATAACACTGTAACGAGTAAATATAATTGAATTTGTCAACATTACTAATAGCAGTAACTATACAATATGATTCGTTAATCCCAAATTGGCCAGTTCAGCACCTTCGATGCCCGAATACGATTGCTCTCACCTTCGTTCGTTTGACAAACTTAATAACCTTTATTTCGCTGCACATAGTTTTGTTTTAGTGTCAATAAAACGTGTTAAATTAACGGTTCTCTCTCTTTATTCAAATTATCACCCGGTTACACTCCTGGAGACCACTTAATTTAAAAAAAAACCGAGCAGGACAACCGCTCTCGCCTAAGATAATTGTGCGAGCCGGTTACGCCCGTGAACACACTTCGTTTTTGTTTTCATGACCAGTGCGATCATTATCATAAAAAAAAAGATTATGAACGGTCGAATGCGATAAACTTAATCTCTCAGCGGTCTCAAGAGTTGTTATTCGCTGGTTTGCATCAATTAATGCCTTGGTTGTGTCTTCATCATCTTCAACTGGCCTTCCAAAACGTAGTGCATTTTCAACATCAAAATTAAAAATTCATCTTAGGACTATTGCCGACCGTGTTGTTTAGACACACTTGTAATACTTCAAGACTGGAGGTTTGTCGTACAGATCCAGGTCGTGGGGAAGTACATTATATACTCCGCCTTAGGGCTAACGCCGAGAGTATGGCTTAGACCCACTTGTCATGTTTTAAATGTGGAGAAAGCTGTACGGAGTAGTAGTAGCAGTACTGTACGGTAGACTCTCTTAGTGCTTACGCCACGCATGGCGCTTAGAAGCGTTTGTCATGGTTTAAATGTGGAAGGATCTGTATGAGATTAGTAAAGTGAAGAGGGCATAGTAACGTCTGTCTTTAATGATCACAATAAAACGTTTTATAGTATAAAGAAAGTATGTACAATATATTGCAAAGTAAAAGAAGAAATGCTACGTTGCTCCGCAAGTAATTTAACTTTTTTCCGTTTCGTCGAGCATTGGCATTAAACCTCAGTGTTTCAAATAATAATGAACGGTCGAATTCTATAAATTTAATCTCTCAGCGATCTCACGGTTTGCATCAATTATTGTCAGTTTGGCACCAATGAAAAAATACTGCGTAGAATCAATCGAACTTTTTCATAAGCAAGCCTTGCTATATCAGCTGTCAAAATATATAATGATTATGCGGCTTAAGTGTGAAGTTGACTGTAGAAAAATACAATTCAGCTCTTTGACGGAAAAATCGAAATGAACTAAACACCGGGAAGGCGATCGCTGCATTGAAACGGCTATTAGCACAACGGTCTTGACTGCGGAAGCTCCAGGTAAGGATTTTTGTGTGGATTTCTCCAAAGAAAGAATTTAATTAAACAAGATGGAAGTTTATTGTGAGATAAAGAAAATTACACGCAAATTAAACATGGCTCGATAATGTATGAAACTTAGTACCCGCGACTTTACAAGAACGAACTCTAATTTCCAACAATTTAACGAACATGAGACAGTACTTAAATACACGTTAACGAGCCGGCGACAACCCAGACCGGCTTCTTTTGCGACTTTCACTCCCATGTATGATTTTATGAAATCAGAGCTCCGTAATGGATTCCTACAAGACTATATAATATTTGCATACCGATTCCGGCGGGCGGATCTCAACAAAATACTTACAACGACGATAGCAGCAACGATGACAGCTGGTCCGGGGGTCTTAAAATCCAACACGACAAAGATGTTACTCTCGGCATCCGCCGCCTACTAACGGACCGAGGCCGGACTAAATGTAATCGAACGTACTTCCTGAACTCGCCGCCTACTAACAGACCGAGTCACGAAGATTACTCCAGTTAAACGCGACTCCTGATCCTGCCGCTTAATAACGGACCGAGATAGGAGATTTTTTTAACTAAAAACCAATTTTTATTTCCCGATCCTACCGCCTACTAACGGACCAAGATCGTAAACAAGAAAACTCGGAAGCCTAACTTACCCATGGGCCGTACCACCCCGTATACTCAAAACGTCTCTGCCGGAAACTCGGTAGCAGTGACTTTATATTTCGCGAGAACGAGTTCACTCGCGACTGAATATATTGAGCTGAATCGTCTCAGCAACGCGTAAGCACACACGCGATGTCCTAGTCAGTCCTCACTAGATATCTGGAGGTGCTGGCGTGTGCGCACTGTAAGTTGAAGAAGAGTGTCCACGCCGGC
>JABFPT010003012.1:0-11033 GCA_022817245.1 Nixonia krombeini
AGGGCCCAGCCGATCCCCGGCATAGTGTCCAGCGCCGGTGGGTGAAAAGTAGCATCCGGCCCCAACTAGGAAGAGTCGACCCAGTTTAAGACATTGATCCGGACTTCATCCCGTTGAGTTTGTCGGTTGGAGCAATCTTCCTTACTTGGTCCGTTATTAGGAGGCAAGTCTAGGAATTACATTCGTTTAGATTTAGTCCGGTCTCGGTCCGCTAGTAGGCAGCGAGTGCTGGGAATTTAGTTTTAGTTACTTTTCCTCTCGTAGTCGGTTCGTTAGTAGGCAAAGAGTGTTGAGAATAACATCTTTGTCGTGGTGGACTTTAGGAACCATGGACTAGACGTTACTGTTGCCGCTACCGTCGTTTGTAAGTATTTTGTTGAGATCCGCTCGTCGGGATCGGTATGCAAATATTGTGTAGTCTGTAGTTATCCATGACGGAGCTCTGATTTCGTTAAATCGTATTTGGGAGCGAAAATCGCAGCAGAAGCCGCTCCGGTTCGTCGCCGGCCTGTTAACGCGTGTTTAAGTATTGCCCCTTCATTGTAGATTTATTTGGACTCGATATCCGCTTTTATTATGTTCCATGTTCGTTAAACCGTTGGGAATTAAAATTCATTATTGTGAAGTCACGGATATTAAGTTTTGTAGAATATTGAGCCATGTCTCACAATAAACTTCCATCTTTTTTATTAAATTCTTTCTTTGGAGAAACTCACACAAAAATCCTTACCTGGAGCTTCCGCAGTCAGGACCGTTGTGCTTAAAGCCGTTTCAACGCAGCGATCGCCTTCCTGGTGTTTAGTTAAGTTAGTCAAGTTTTAGTAAAATAAAATAGCGATCCTGGACTTCTGTGAAGTAACGCGGACGTGAAGCACGTAAAGGTAACGCTTATGGGCCGTTTATTATTTGAGGACGGGGAGGTGAGGCAAGAGCGTGACGAAGGTTCGATTAAATCGCCACACACCATGGCGATCGCTACTTTGCAACTTAATTGGAAATGCTGAATTATGTTTTACAGATAAATTAAGAGCATATAATATATTAACCGACTTTTTAGATGACCTTACAAATACGTATATCATGTATATATCAAAACGGACACGATTATAAATATTGGATAAAAGAAATTACTAAAATTATGCTAGGATAAAATGAAAGTATTGAAAATTTCGCGACACGTATTCAGAAAGTATATAAACAAGCTAATTCAAGAATACGACATGATAACAAAGATTCAAATGAAAAACGACTTTTAAAACAAGAAAATCTAAATGAACACGCGAGATAACATTTTATCGATAGATTACCATATGAAATTAGTCTTGAATTAAGACTACATAAATCACATAATTTACATGAAGCTATTAAACTTGTGCGATAAATAGAAAACAATAATCGTAATAACTTGAGAATAGGAGAAACACTTATCAATAAATTACAGATTCCATAAAATCAAGCTACCATAAAAATCATGACCTGAAAAAGTTCAAAATGTAATACAAATGATGAAGATTTCCAATGCAATTATTGTCACCGAACCAGCCATTACACACATAAACGCCGTATACAAAAACGAGAAATATCATATCGTAAAAATTGTAACATACATCTAACAGAAGAATGTCGTAAACAATCAAGAAACAATTATAATAATCCAAATTTTGGAGAAAAGCAAAATTTTGAAAACAATTTCACACAATAACACAACTCACCTAATAATTTTCGTCAAAATAATTTTACGAGACATAATTGTAAAACAAATCAACGATGCTTTAATAACCAATATCGCAGAAACAATAATTGAAATAATTATCAATATAAAAATCAAAATGTTCCGCAAAATTATCCCCAACAAAATTTTTGTAATAGACAATATCAAACATAACAATTTCGATATTCTCCACAATATAATGCAAATTATTCACAACAAAATCAGCCATTTTACCCAAAAATGAAACATAATCTAACAATCAGATACCAATGCAAAACGCACAAAGTTACACCATTCAAAGGTATTGTGAAACACCGAATTTTATACAAACTTGTCAACCAAACAGTCAGATGCCACAACAACCAATTAAACAAGCAAACAAAATTTATCAGAAATATATTTTAGAAAATAATCTCCCATCAAATAAAATAAATAATCAGACATCAAATAATGGAACAAATACAAACAATACTTTAAACTTCCGAATGGCTTGAATGAACACCTCAACACCGAGTCGAAGTTGCGTAACTGTGAGGTGAATAAACAACCATACACACGAATCGCCTATGTTCACTTCGGATCAAGCACCCACGTTCGAGTAGGAATAATTGAATTTAAATGTTCAGAATTCATTAATAAATTAGGAATAGTATTCGTAGACTCTGGATCAGATATTAGCTTTATAAAAATCAACAGCTTAACCGTTTTAGTGCCAGGGGTTTTTAAAAATCCATGTCGAATTGTGTCATGCAGCGCGGTAGCGCTTCCTTCATTTATTTGCGAATAATGCCGATCGACGCGATCCTTGTACATTATGCAAGTTATTTACGATTATTTGAAAGAAAATTTGTAATTACGAGAGGAAACTCTCGACAGACTCGCAACAAAATACATGCTGAATCGAGCGCGTTGCGAATTGACGATCGTAATCAAAAATAGTGACACGGTTCACCACAGTACGCGAACAGCGCGATCGCGCTGCGTGGCACTAAAGCGGTTAAAAGTCAAAGTAACTGTGAATACTGATATATTAGGTCCACCGGAAAGTAATGCCGTTTTGTTACATTTAATTCAAAATCATAAATGTTTAACTTCATAAATGTCTGAGTTTTTATTTTTAATCACCCTCATTACCAACAACCTTTTGCCATCTACTGTGCAAATTTTCCATGTCAGATCGATAAAAATCAATTGGTTTTTGAGCAAAATATATAGAGATGGCATTTGGGATGTCATCCAAATTTGTAAATCTTTTGCCAGTTAGAAAATGTTGAATCAATCGAAATAAATGGAAATCCCATGGTGCAACATCGGGCGAGTATGGTGGATGAGGCAGTACTTCCCACCCCAATTCATTAATTTTTACCGGGGTCCGTCTTCTGCAGTGCGGTCTTGCATTATCGCGTCGCAGAATAACGCCCTTAACACGTCATTATCTAACGTTGTTGGTCTTCTTGATTGATACCAGTCGGAAAGATCAAAATTACCGGAATTGAACTTGAAAAACTACCTTTGGTATTTACGAACGTCTAATGCATTTGGATAAACATCGCGTTTTCGGTACCAACTATTGCGTTACTACGCTTGCGAAACTCAAAAAGCGTGCAATTCCGGATATGTACTTCTTCTAGTATTTGGCTGACCATTTCACACAAAATTGCAAAAAAATTTTAAGATTCATTTATTTCCAAGTAAACATGTCAATTTAACTTTAAAACCTTTTTGGCACGACTCTGAAGTACACAAGGAGCTGATAAATGATAAATAAATATTGACATGTGTAGAAACGACATTACTTTTCGGTCCATCTAATAATTTATGAACTTCGCCGAATCACACCATTAATTCCGATTAATAGGGCACGACGCGATATTAGGATACGAAGTTTTACAGAAAAGAAAAGCAAACATATGTTATGAAACAAATTCATTAATATTGAAAGATAGTATAATACCATTTCTTAAAAAAACACTACTGTTGCGGTAATTATTTCTAAAAAAAATATAAACACAAAAATGACAAAATCTATTATAACGTGTGACACAAGCGTTAGTTATTTTACAGAGAAAGAGAATATACAACAAACTAATAATAAATCAGAAAAATCGCAATTTAGTTTTAAGGAAAATAAAAACACAGACATTAAAAGTTCAAAAACCTCTAAAGTGCCGGTAAACTTAAATAACATAGAGCTCCAGCGCGAGTATGATTTAGTACGTAAGAATGCGATTAATTTCGAAATGCTTTGTCAAAATAATTAGATGGAAATTACAATTATACTAGCAAGAACACGTAAACAAATTTACATTAATGTCACAAAAAATGATATCAAACAAGTACCATTACTAGGTATGCCTCCAAACATATATGTAGGAAATGCGGTAGTTACAATACAACCGAGTGGAATAGCTTACCTATACGCTATAAATACAAGTGAAGAACATATCAAAATAAAAATACTAATAGTAAAAATCATAGAATTTGAAAACATTTCTGAAATGCCAAAGAATATATTTGACCCGAACAAAACAGACAACAATGCCACTATATTAAATATAAATAAAACACTACATCCAGTCAACCACGAGCTACTATTATAGAAGAAAATTTACGCCTTGAACATTTAAATGAGGAAGAACACAAGCATATACACAAATTAATTTCCGAATTCCGAAACGATGGCGCACGGTTATCGACTTTCGTGCTTTAACCCTTTCGCTTCGAGCGCCTCTTATAAGCGGCGTGCACAATATGACTTGTGGGTATGAACACCACCATACAAGGGCAATCTGCAGTTTGCAGATCATAATTAATTCCTAATTAAAATATTACCTGTAGCTTTGTAAGTTATAAATGTAAGTTATATATGTTTATAAATTATAATTGTTTTTATATCAAAAATTATAATCATTATACTCATTATATTGTAAATTGTACTCATTATATATAAATTATACTCATTATATTGTAGCAAAGATTGTTTTATTCGGCACAATAATAATTTAAGACTCAGGTAAACATATATTTAGCAACAAAGCATACTGGACGTATTCGCGGCGCGCCCCTCCGTTCAGTGACAGTACTTCGGCGAACTAGACAGCCGAAGCGAAAGGGTTAAATGAAAAAACGATCAGTGACGCATATCCACTACCAAATATGACTGATATCTTAGATTGTTTCGGAAAAGCTAAATATTTTTCTGCGTTTGATCTTGCTTCCGGTTTTCATCAAATACCAATGGATCCTCGCGATATCCAGAAAACAGCCTTTTCAACACCACATGGACATTATGAGTTTAATCGTATGTCATTTGGATTAAAAAATGCACCCGCTACTTTTCAACGCCTTATGGACAACGTGCTTACCGTACTTCGGGAAACTGAAATTCTTGCACGTTTAGATAATATTTTAATCTTCGCTGAAAATTTGGAGCAACATGAAATTAAATTTCGCGAAGTATTGAAACGATTACAAGAAACAAACTTGCAAGTACTACCGGAAAAATGTGAATTTTGACGAACTGAAGTGAACTATTTAGGACATGTAATACATCTAAAACAACTCAAGACGGAGTTATACCAAATTCACCAAAAATTGAAACGGTTAAAAATTTCCCAGTTCCAAATAATCAACGAAGAATTACTCAATTTTTAGGACTTGTATGATATTACCATCATTTTATTAAAAATTTTGCAAAAATAACCAGACTGTTGATTATATTATTAAAGAAAACTGTTCTATTTAAATGAGAAAAAACATCAATAAACTTTTGAAATATTACGTGATTATTTGTGTAACGAATCAATTTTAGTATCATGACTTTTTACAACCGTTTATTTTGACTTGCGACGCGAGTAAACATAGTATAGGATATGTTCTTTCGCAACGCACAGATCAACTATTCAACATCGGAAAAAGAAACGCTAATACATTCGGTTCAATACTTCCGCCGTATCTTTTTGGACGAAAATTTAGTCATAACTGATCACCGACCTTTTGTTTGGATACACAACACAAAAAATCTAAGGTCCCGACTTGACGGCGACTTAAATTATCTGAGTATGATTATAATATAATTTACAAGGAAGGCAGACTGAGTAATTGGTATTCAGATGCACTATCCAGGAATCCAATACAAAAAGCTAATATTTGCATGATTCAAGAAACAACAAAAAGGAGAAGAGATGAAGAAAACAACAATACTATGAATGTATCATCTGATAATCCAGCACCACGAAAGATATCAAAAAAAGCTGACATACTAAGTTCATATACTAGCAATAATGACTCAACTACCACTGCAAAACACGAGAAGAATGATCCATTGTATATTCCTCCGCAAGATTGTTCATCAACAACGGAAAGCAAAACAGATTCGATCTCATACAAATCACACTGTCCAACTGTTACTAAATATTCTTCATCTACGTGTAATAGAAAACAAAAAAAACTTATCCGTCGCTCGAATAATACGAAATCGTTAGACAATTCCCTTCCAAAGAAGGAACCTAAATTAAATCCAAATCACAAATTTTGGATACGACTTCGTGCAATATTGCTTGTCACGTCGAAGATTGTATGCGCAATCTATATTTAGTTTTTTTTTTAAGCGAAATATTTCAAAATCGTTTACCTGATTTTCTTTATAGATGTTTCATTACAACCTACAGAAACTACAATTTATTACGCACACCTACCTCGATTCTAATTATTTTATTTGTTCTCTCTTTTCAAATTATAGATTATCAATAGCGTATTTTTAAAACTACTTAGTGGATGAGAACCACGGTGAATTTTCGCAGCACAGAGAAAACATCGTTACACTGGAACAGAGCCGCCGTTGTCTTAAATTCTCCCTGTTTCTGTTTCTCGTCTGTTTTCCAGAGGGCTCTCATAAACAACTCGAACTTTATAGTTTTTCATAGAATCGGATCATACTTGTATTTTAACATGTACATAAATTCATGCATCTGTTTTTTCAACAGGACTCTTGTAAATAGAGTGACATTTATAGTTTCATTTTTTTCTGAAGGAACTGCATCTACTCGCTTGTACAAAAATCATGCAGGACGAATTATATTCTTATGTCTTAATCTTAAAAGAAAAAGGAAGAAAATATACTTATTATTAATCATATACAATCATTTTGTATTTATTTCAAAACATAAAGTAACGTCACGACGTTACATGCCTTTGCCACTTGAACTTCGCCACAACGAATCACGAGGACACCCCAAAAAATTATTGGATTTATAAACATTAAGTCAAAAAACAAAAATAAAGCAAAAGGTAAAGAAAAGCTTAAAAGATTTGCTACCACTACCAATTGAATTACGACGTAAGGAAACACGCGGTCGTCCAAGAAAAATCAATTCAAAAGCAACAAATAAAAGACCCGAATTACATAAAAATATGAAAGTTAAAATTAATCTTCGTGACCTATTGCCACTACTAGTTGAGTTACGTGACAGACCCAAACAACAATCATCTGTAATTCAGAAGGTTACTACACAGTCTACTACGTCCATTGAAAATAGCGAAATAAGTGACAAAGAAAACAGTGGAATAGAATCGATTTCCCATAATTTAAATTCTACAATTGAAGACAATTTAAAATTCAAATCTCTCTTAAACAATAAACCAAAATATGTAACACAAGTAAAATATGAAAAATCAAAATTAATACAACCAACTAATATATTATCAAATTCTTTCCAACAAATTAATAAAGAAGAAAATGATAAATTATTACACATTAGTAAAAGAAAACAACTAATCAATGATATAAATATAGTGAATCTCAGATTGGACGGATGAATGGGAAATAGTAGGTTAAAGTGTTGGAAAAGGAGGAAAATATAAATTAGACTTACAACTACAACGGATTAAGCTAATGTGTCAAATATGCAAGTTGCTCCATCAACCGATAAGCGACTCGGCGAAGAACATGACCTGCCGCAAGCCGAACGATATAACGAAGAAATTATGCCACCATATTCATCGATGTTCCTGATTTCGATAAGATAGAAAGCATTTCTGAAGACATGCCAGATCCCAACAACAGAAAAGTTCGAGCATCACATTTCACACCTGTTTCATCAAGTAATACAAAAGCAACAATACACGTTTCAGATATACCTAGGGACAACAGTAATACTAAATCTCCACATCAAAAAATAGAATATCTTTTAACAGAGAATTGCGATTTTAATACTGAAATGTTAATACTGAAAAGTCATTAGTGGAAAGAAGGTATATTACTCATAATTTCTTAATTTCACAACAACCACAAATTGGTGATGTTATTTGTTCAAAGAAAGGCAATGTACGATTATTTGGTTTAGTTGTAAAAGAACTATAACAACAAATGCTACAATACATAGTCTTACAAATATTAACTGTTTTACGCTATATTTTATTAAAATTATTGAAACATCAAGCTCCGTGTACGATATACATGTTTAGCACAAGCGAGCCTCAACAGCTGATTCTCCATATATGGAGTAGAGCTGCACTGGGATTGGCGCGCAGTAAGGCACCAAGAGGAAATATATCGGGCAGCCTATATCGGAAGTCAGATGGGATTCGGCCGCCGACCTCCGAGCAGAAAGGTCGTTCTACTAAGAAAAACTTTCGAATAATCTGATGATATTAAGTGACTGGACCAAACCAAGACCAGTAATAGTGCTAGTGCCAGTCCTAGGGCTAGGGCTAGTGATAGTGAAAAGTTCAGGAACAGGCAATCCCCTAGACAGAATTACGAGCGAGAGCAAGCGGCACCTGGAAAGAAGCGGTAGGTGGGCAACAGCGAAAGCTGAGTGACATCCCAAGAAGAGCCGAGAAATCAGCAGCACACAGGTAACAATTAAATCTATAGACACAACACACAATTGACCACGACATAACACACATAATGGAAACAGATGAGGAAGACCTCGTTTACACGAAAAAGAGAAAAATACATAAAACTAAAAACACAACACAAACAACAGTGACACAAATTCCAACGCGAAACAGATACGAAAAACTAACAGACCACGAAAACACTGACATATCCGATAACAACCAAACGGACGAAGAGACAAAAAATAGACCAGTAAAACAAAAAATTCCACCTATAGTCATTAATCGAAATATAAACGATCACATATCACTAATACAAAAACTAAGAAATAAAACCAATTACGAGATTAACTATAAATACAACTATAACCACACAACACTATATACAAAATCCATAGAGGACCACACTATAGTTAAAGAATACCAAACACATAAATACCGTTTCCACACCTATACACATACATAAAACAAAAATAAACACCTAGTAATTAAAGGCTTACCACATGTAGGAACTGACAACATACTAATAGACCTTAAAACTAAAAACGTTCCAGCAATTGACTGCCTCATATTAAAAACAAATAAACCAAACACAAACTTTCCATTATACAAAATTACTCTACACCCAAAAGCCAACATTAAAACAACAAAAGAAATAAAATACATTTGTTATGCAAAAATACAATGGGAGAACTACAGAAACACCAAAAGAGCAACACAATGCAGAAACTGCCAACAATTCGGACACGGAACCCAAAACTGCTTTAACCCACTGAGGTGCGTTAAATACATAAAACAACATAAAACAACGGACTGCGACAAAGCGCCATCCGAAAATCCGCAATGCACTAATTGCAAAGGACAGCATCCAGCCAACTACTCGGGATGCACAACATACATACAACACATTAACAAGATTAACAATAATAAAATTAATAATCCAAAATTAAATACACAAACAAACAGGCTAACGCAAACACAACTGAAAACAGCAATCACAATAAACAAACAACCAAAGCCAATAGAAACAACACAAACATCAAATAAAATACAAATACAAAAACAAACCTAAGCGGAAAAATTAAAAACAGCAATGACAACAGCCAATACTAACCAACAAAAAACTCAACAAGCACAAATAACACATATAACAGAAATAAAACAATCACCAAACGGTCAAACAACGGAGTTCTAAGAACTAGTAAGAGACATACAAAAACTTAACACCCTTTGCAACATATCGGAAATGTTAAAAATGATTAAAGAACTAAATCAAAAATTAGCGAACTGCCAGGACACCCTGAGCAAACTAATGCCTTTCAAGAAATCACATTAAAATATAATGTCTGAATTAAAAATAACATTTTGGAACGCGAACGGTCTTCGAGACAAAATAAATGAATTAGAATACTTTATAAACAAACATAACACACAAATAATACTAATCAATGAAACTAAATTAATACCTAAATACTCATGCAAAATAAAGGGATACAATATAATTAGGAAAGATAGGAATACTCCAGCCGGGGGAGTAGCGATAATAATTAAAAAAGATATTCAATATAAAGAAATCGATATTAAAACCAAAACCATGGAAAACGTCAGAATACAATTAGAAAATAACTCCATAATTAGTTCTGTTTTCTACCACCAACCTCAAACCTAGAAACATCGGACATAGCCGAAATAACCAAGAAATCAAACAAAGTAATATTAGCAGGAGACCTAAACTGTAAGCATGTAACTTGGAACTGCAAAACTAACAATAAAAACGGAAATAAACTATTTAAATACACAAACCAAACAAACATAAACATAGCCATACCAGACGGTTTCACGCACTACCCATACAATTATCTAACAACACCGTCAACAATAGAGACACTTATACATAAAAACATTAGAATAAACATAATAGAAACAAAAAAGTAACAGCGACAATCAACAACAGCATTAAGTACACAGAAACACCAATAACCATGCTAAACTACAATAAAGCCAACTGGACTAAATTCAGAAACACACTAAATAAAGAATTAATCATTAACAACAAACTAAAAACTACCAAAGACATAGACAACTCCATCCAAAAACTATCACAACAGGTAAACATAGCAATAACTAAAGCAATACCTATGAACCGACTCAACAACAGATACTCGCTCCCACACCGAATCAGCAAACTAATAACACAACGAAACAAAACGCGCAAACAACTACAAAAAACACGAGACATAAACTACAAATTTGAACTAAATAACTTAAATAGACAAATGAGGGATGAAATACAAAAACACAAAAACAATACATGGAACACTAAACTAGACAGCATAAAAAATACTGACAATACACTCTGGCCAATAATAAAATATCTTAGAAACACAAACAATAACAATAAAATTAAAACACTCCACGGAGAAAATGGCTTAGTCTTCTCAAACAAAGATAAAGCAGAAACACTGGCAGACAATTTCGA
>JABFPT010003013.1:0-16056 GCA_022817245.1 Nixonia krombeini
CTTTAGTGATTGATTTTATTCTCTCCAAATCATGACAGCATTGGCATAAGCTATCCTGGCGTTCATCCTGGAGAGAAGGACTCACCTTAGAGTTAGCGGGCTTTCTTGACGCGACCAATACTCGCTGGCTACCGTACTTCATTCCTCATTTGCATGCCTTATATACCTTTTTCCTCCCGCGTCGTTTGTGGGAAGCGCTTCCACCTAACGCACCTAGCGGAGCTTCTGCCTACTACTACTGTTCCTACTCATGCAGTCCTATGTGTAGCTGGATGCATGTTGGCAGGGGCCCACAGTGTATCTTGTACATTACAAGGTATAGGCACAACAGGCTGTATTTTTCCTCTGTATGGAATTTGTGGGAAATGTTCTATTGTGGACGTTGTAAATAATTGTACTAAATCAGAACGCACCTTAGTAGGATCATACCCAACTGTAGTTAGTTTGATACCAAAATACTAATGAAACAGCGCAAGCAATGAGAAATATGTCAGAATTAAAACTAATTGGTTGATGTTGAACAGTATAAAAGCGAACACAATTATCATTCATATGAGTCATCAACATTTATATCAGGAAACAACTGTGTCAAAAATATTTTGTGTCGTAAAGTGAGATTTTTTGAATTTAATGAATCGTAAACATATATGTTTTTTGTGGCGTAATAGCAAAATATCCAATGATTGTTGCTGTACAAAATTTGAATAAAATCGACATTTGCCTGTGCAAGTTGTACCATATCCGTATACGCACAATTACATAATTAGTTGGTATCAGTGTATAATAACAAACTTTACTTAAAATATATGCAAAACAAGTCATATGAGAGTCCTCAAGAAATCCATTATGTAGAATGTCCGGTATGTCGAAATAGTTGATCTAAAGTAATTAATTCAGTAAATATAAGTATGGTAAGTTAGAATCGGGCAGTGTTCTATTGCCTCGAATCATGATTACCTAACTAATAACATATAATGATATTATATAATATAATAAAAATAAAAGATACAACAAAAAACGTTGAAATAAATAAAGAAATAAGCGTACCTCAAGAAATAAGCGTATGAAAATTGTAAGTAATAAACCAGTAAGTTTAGCGTTAAAGAAAATAAAACTAAGAATAATGAAAATATAAGCGCTACGAATGAGCCGATAAAAACAAATTCAAATTTGAATAAAAATCAGTATCAACGTGAGTGCAGATTTAGATTATAAGAATGCGATTGATATTAATGAAAATAAGCAGAATTACAACAATTCTTCAACGTGTCACGAAAAACTCAATAAAATACCCGCTAGAACGCGAAAATAAATTTATATAAATACCGCGAATAATAATGTCAAACAAGGGATAGTACCGCTATTAAATACACACCCGCAACTATATATTGGAAATGCGGTAGTAACAATTTAAACAAATAACATAGCTTATTTATACGCGATTAATGCAAACTAAAAAGAAATAAAATTTAAAGTCTTGATAGTAAACTTTTAGAATGTCTAAAGATCACAGATGCTTAAATAGAGAAAACTGACCTGGGCGACGCGAACGACGGAACAGATGTCCAGAGTGTAAAAATGAAATTATATCCCCTACTTTTCCCATAAAAAAAATAATAAAAAGAAAAAAACTATATAATACACACATATAAATAAATAAATAATGACAGGGAACAAGAAAAAAAGGGAAATGAAAAGATTTCCTTTTTCCTTATATCTAAAAGAATGTTTATTTACATAAAATATACTATATACGGTAATAATAATAGTAATAATGACAATATTAATAGTAATTGTAATAATAATAATAATATTAATAAAGTAATAGTAATAATAATAGTAATAATAAGGATAATAATTATAGACATTAGTTTATAATAATAATGAACAAGAGTTTATAATTATAATAATGAGAGAAAAGGAAAGCAGACAGTTCATGGGGAGGGAACGGCAATCAACCCTGGAACCCTTGGCGCTCATTTATTCCCCACTCGCGTCCATCGCATTCTGCCTGGACTTGCGCAGTTCGTGGTCCAAAGGCCCTACCTCAACGCCTTTGTTTTCGAAATCACTGTAAAATAAAGTATGACATATAGAGATACGACATATGTAGCCAATACCGCGCTGGCATTCCTCTGATGTCCAGGCTGATAAACCTGGAACAAGATAAAATAAAAACATTTAATACTTACATGGTTTTACTCTCTCTAAGGGTTGAGTGACCTTGACGAGGTGGGAGGGCTTAATCCCGGGATTTGCGGCCGGGCTCCGCCGGCTGTGCTGTCATCATGAACCGGGTGTCTCGGTAGGGATGTCATGGGGAGGGCGTGGGTTGGGATTTCAGGGCCGACTAAGGAGCAGCCCGACCGCGGGTGAGTGGCGGATTCGAGGTCGTCCTTTTACCTTCCCTACCTTTCCAGTAAAATTTTGTGAAACTCATCGTTGGTGTAGATGCTAACGCACACCATGTGGTGTGGGAAGCACGGACACTAATGAGCGAGGGGAGGCGCTACTGGAGTACCATACAGGAACACACCTGGCCATTTTAAATCAGGGTGCAGAACTAATCTTTGTTACAGAAAATAGGGCGGAAGTTCTGGACCTCACCGTGTGCACACAAAGGGGAAGGAGATTCTTTTACACTATTGGAGAGTGTCCAAGGAGCCATCTCTATCGAATCACAGGACGATTAGATTCGAACTTTGTGAAGTGCCGATCAGGACTGTGAGGAAAAGAAATCCCACAAACACTGACTGGGATCAGTTCAGAGAGGATTTGAGAGTGGGGATGAGGTGTTTCAAGAGAACATACGGGACGCCTGAGGGCTTGGAACAAGCAGTGGAAAATATGCAACAGGCACTGAGGCGGTCGTATAAGGATAAGTACCCTTTGAAGGTGAGGAGTACCGGAAGAAAAGTGGCGTGGTGGGATAACCGCCTGAATATCCGCCTGAACAAAAGACTCTTTAACCCTTTTAGTATTGAACGACGATATATCGTTGTGTCTCCGTTGGAGCCTTATTATACTCATCACAAGAGGTCTGTGTTTCAAAATAACTGTATAAAATGTTAAAATGTTTCATATTCGATGCAACACAAATGAAAAAATGATCATTTTGTTATCTCTTATGCTGATTAGTGCCGAGGGTCTTTATCTGTTAAAGCGATAAGGTAGAAAGGGACACGAGATATCCCTCGGATATCCGTCGACACCGAATAGTTTCCGTGGACCGTAATCGCAATCTTTACGATGTTTGTGATAGTTATCAGAAAACTCAAGTGGTACCTGTGCATCGACACGGCGAGCCTAAAATCTTTTTCAGCCATCTTTGATCCGTCTAACGTGCAGTCGGTGTTCAAAAGCCGTCATCGTTTTCATAGAAACACAACTGACAGCGAAAAATTTTGTCAGTTTTGTTGCTACGTTTTTGGAAAAATTATACTCTGTACGAACATGAATGATGGAGAATTAGTGCGACTTGTTAACGAGTTAGATATAGCTGAAGAACAGATTGACAGTGTTGACCAATTATTTGCGCCAAGCCGTCGGTGTAATCGCAGGATATACAGCGACAGTGAATCCAGCGAAGAAGAATCGGAAGATGAAGATGACGAGAGTGACAGTGATAAATCTCTCACGAATTTCAGGGAAGTATATGTGGATAACGATAGCCAATATAACCCGCGCCCGTTATTTTCGGAAATACCCGGTCCTAAACATGTACCACCGAACATACCGAAACCAATAGAATATTTCGATTTATTTTTTACGCACCAATTTTTGGACATGTTGAGAATTGAAACAAATCGGTACGCACAGCAGTTTTTCGAAAATGTTGGATCAGCAAATAGAACCACAACACTGACCTGGAAGAAAACGACAATCAAAGAGTTGAGAGCATTCATAGCCGTCTTACTTGAAATGGGAATAATCCGTAGACCAACATTTTTTAGCTACTGGTCACGAAATCATCGATACATCCCATGGTTCGGCAAAATGTTTCACCGGAATAGATTCCAGTTACTTTGTAAATTTTTTCATACTGTGGACAATAGCACATTACCAACACGAAATAACAATGAATACGACCCAATAGCAAAGTTTGAACCTGGCGTTGCTCATGCAAATAGGAAATTCAAATTTCATTATGCGCCAAATCAGCACTTGAGCGTAGACGAATCAGTAGTACGCACCAAAAGCAGATCAGCACTGACCCAGTATTTACCAAATAAGAAGCACCACAAATGGGGCATAACCAAGGACCAACTCGACCAGAGAGAAATAAAAGGAAAAGGCCTCGCTCAAGTAGTAGTAGATAAATTACTCAGTATGAATATCTACCATATGAAAGGATACCACGTAACTGTCGACAATTTTTTTACCAGCATTCCCTTAGCAAGATCTCTGTATGAGAAGAATACATTTTTATCCGGAACCATACGCAGTAACAGAAAACATTCCATCGCAGCTGAAACGAAAATTGGAAGTGGATGAATGTAACTACCTAAGAAAACGGGAAATGCTTCTATTAGCGTACAGAGAAAAGAAGTCACAGAGAAAAAATGTACTACTGCTATCAACGCATGGAACAGCCGCAAATAAAACGAGTTTCATTCGAAGACGGAATCAGGAAATGGAAGTTGGAAAACCAGCACTCGTCTACGACTACAACAAATATGTGGGAGGCATTGATGTCTCAGATATGATGGTCTACTCATATTTGGATGAAATGAGAACGGTAAAATATTGGAAAAAAGTGGTATTTTCCATTTTCGCTCGCATGATCTTGAATGCATACATATTATATCAAAACAATACAAAAGGAAAGGTTGTGACTCGAATTTATAACCAGTATCATTGAGTCGATCAGAACAGAATAGATGGCCGAAAAAATATGAATCCAGAAAGTTCATTGAGTCACACATCGAGAAATTCAACAGTCCCAGGTATCCGTAAAGTTCTTGGAAGGAGGGAAAAAGTTGGTGTCGTTTGTAGTAGGGTGGATGGTGGGCCTGTGCGAAGATCGCGCACAATTTGCAATCATTGCAGTAAAGGGCTGCATGGTGTATACATTAGTAAGCATCAATGCTAATAAATGCCTTGTGTAAGTAAAAATAAGGAAATATTACATATTTTTAGTGACCAGAGAACTAACTATAAATATCTATAATACCACCTACATTTTTTTAAGTGACGTATTACCAGCTGCACGATCTACTTGTGTAGTTGATCTGTCTGACGCTTGCCGTGCATCATAGCGTTATCCTTTCGTTTTGCTATCCGACACCAACTATTTCATTGCAAATGATTGCGAAATGCAATGCCTATACATCATACTACCTAATATATATATATATATAGCTATGACCAAACGATGTTTTTTTTTGTGTGCAATTATGGTTTGAAAAAGAGAAATCACTTTGTACGATTTTCATGATGACTTATATTTATGTTATTCTTATGATTTTCAATAATCAGTTGGTGTCGTTTTATTCTCCGTTTATTTCGCAATATGCTGCTTTTTAAATTTTGTTAATATCAATCCTACTTTTGTTTGTTTTTTGTTGTTGCATTTTTGCAAATCTCTGCAAATTCGCCGATTCGGCGCGGTATTCTTCGCTTAGGTAGGCTCCTTTCGCTCGGTATTAAAAGGGTAAAGAAAGCGCTTATAAGAAGCTTCTCCGCACGAGCCCCGTTCCTTCATCCAGCTAACCCTTTCGCCCGAAACACGCATTCCACGCTTCCGGAAGAGGACCTGGACATTTCGAGAGATACTGGTAACAGGATTCACTCCGTTACAAGTTTTTAGTTGGTGCCCTTTCAAATATAGAAAATGAAATGCAGCATTTTCGGCATATTTTCCCTTCTTACTATCGAAGAGGAAAAAATGCTGTTCAAGCAAGAAAAAAAATTATCTGATATATGTGGAGAAGATGTATTGACAGAACGTCAGTGCCAAAACTAGTTTGCGAAATTTCGATCCGGTAATTTTGATGTTGATAATATATCATGTTCTGCAGACCATTTGAAGCTCATGAAGACACAAAAGAAGGAATTAACTGATACGACCCGGCGAATAAGAACATGTGAGATCGCTAAGAGATTAAACTGTCTGAACAATGTAATATTATTGCGATTTTATATAAACGTAGTCCTAATGGTAGATGCAGAAAATATACCGACAAGTGAGAATCAAAAGAGAAGACCGAGATTGTTAGATGATTCTATGGTGTAGTGAAACAATAGTTGAACGCAACAGGTTAAAACAGTTACTTATGGTACCGCTCCTGCGTGTTTCCTGGCTACTAGAGTCTTGAGGAAACTAACCGAGACCGACAGAATGCGGTATCCACATGCGTCAAAAATTGTTGCCAGGGACACGTATAACAACGATCTATTCATTTGTTCAAACACACAGGAGAAGATCGTTATTGAACACGATGAACTAATACAATTACAAAAAGATTGAGATTTCTTTCTACGAAAATGGGCCTTGGACTGTTTAACATTAGTGGAGGAATTGTACGGATACGATCAGTACCTATACCTCGATCTTACTAAATCGCAGAAATTAGTAGGCAGATTGTTAAAACGTATTTGTGCTCGATGATTATTCTGTGCTGTATTACAACTCCTCTATGCAAATTTCAAATCTTGATGAGCAACAGAATCGCAATGATACAGAAGCTAAGTGAATTAGCCACTTGGTCTCACGATTCTTCAAAGGATAATCCGGCAAATTTAGATTTTAGGGGAACAGAATTAGACAAGTTTGATGTAACTTCAAAGTCGTTCATGGGTCCGTCGTGATTAGCTGGAGAAGTTACTCTGTGGCCCAACACAAATGTGGCCTATGGTGGAACGAATACCGTAATAGCAAAGTACGGTGATCTTAAATGTTTTTGAGCAACCCCACTTTTTAAAGATTCTATAGATCGAACTATGAGAGCATACTGCATTATAGTTTTGAGAAACTGTCAAACTAAGGTTCAAGCGGTTGTGGTATTGTTACTTGATAAATGGAAATCAGCTTCGGTAAGAATTACCAAATAGGTTCAGCAAGAGATATTGGGCAAGGAGGTAGAGATATTGAAGAAAGAGCCAACAAGCAAAAAGTCAGAAATTGATGCGAAATCAGGGTAAATATATAGGTTTTATTTAGTATGGGAACAAAGGTTTTACATTTGGAAATAATAAGCAATCTTACAAGTCATGCTTTTATGACCTGTTTGTAACGTTTCTTTAACTGCAGAAATAAATCAAAACATATATTTTCAAATAATGACGCCAATGTCGCAGGAGCGAAAAAGTTCCATGTACTACATTGTTTCTTTGAATCCGAGGAATATAAGAGAAGTTTGAAATAATTTAGTGCGTGTGAGAGCATAGTTCGAAAGTTTACCCCTTCCTGTTCGTCACATTTAAGAGGAATCTGAGAAGTGGCCATGTAATCCTTCAAATTTCAATGCTCATGGCTTGAAATAGTGTAGTAACCTATAAAGAGTTTCAAATATTACTTATTGAAATAGAGGTTGTGTTAAATTTGAGAACATTGACGACATTATCATTGATCCGAGGATCTTTTACCATTGATTTCCACTTACTTTTTAATTGACACTTTTTAATTCATAGCATGATTTCAGCTATGCCTAAGCAAGACTTTTTGAACATTCCCGTCAATCAACCCTTATTATGGCAGCACATCCAAACAATCAAACATGAATGCCAATGAGTGAAAAATGCCAACCTAACGTTGACGTAAAGAAGTATTTGAATGAATTCAATAAAAAGACAGATAGTTTAACAAGAGGTAAAATGTAATAAAAGTTAGTCAATTAACATTGCTGAAATAGAACAATATTTCGATGTAGCAATGGATGCTGAATAGAATTATTGAAATAATTCCCGATAGTAATCGTTTTAATCAAAATATCAAAGAGGTGTTATAAGCATTATATAAGAAAGATTGTGACATTACCTGTGGATGTGTAAGTTATGATAACGTAATGCTTTAAATAATGTAATATTCTTTAGACCTCCGCGATCATTTTATCACTTATTTCTTGAGTTGAAGACTATTCAAAGGGGGCCTGTTTAGTACTTGACATAAATTACTGGCTGTTGCTATCCGATCAGATTTGACTCGACCTATCGCGCGCTTTAGTTTGAGTGACTTTGTCACCCAAGAAAATATCTGCTATTTGACTCTTAACCGATAAAGTATTTGGTCTAGTGCGAAATGTTGCTGCGATTAATATTATTAGGATGTTAAGAAAGTTATGTCGTTTTTCTATTACTCCAATTGAAATCTTCATTATTTCGTTGTTCTTTGTGCGATTTAGACAATATTGGTATTAATCGAAAGCTAGAGTTTCCACACTTTGGTTTTTAATATTGCAGGTGTTTTTTAATCATTAAGTTTTGAGAAATAAAGATATGTAATGGACAGAGAAACTTCATTTTAGGCTCTCTATGCTTTATGATTTCTATCTTGATTGTAATACCACAGAAACATGAAAACTTTGTGTTTCATCTTTGGACCACCCAAAGTTAAAGTGCGTACGATCCAAAGATCGTTTGAAAAATTCAGGTTAGGTAACATGAAGTTTCAAGATGAATCTCGCACCGAAAGACCAAAGGAGCTTGATGACGACATTCTGTTGGCTTTAGTGAGTAGTGAAACACTATTGACTACGAGGAAGGCGAAAAATTGAAAACCATTTGAACATTTACTAATGGTGTCGTTCGGTTTCCCGTGAATTAACCGATAAAATTATGTCAGACTGAATTTCTGTTGCTTCTTCTTTGTTTGCTCGACAATCCTACGAGCAATTCTTGAATTGTCTGGTTACCGGTGACAAAAAGTGGATTGTGTACGAGAATGTAGAGCGGAAAAGAGTCCAGACAATGCCAAGCAGTTCGCCTCCCACCCGTTCGAAGCCCAACTTGCACCAAGAAAAGCTAATGCTTTGCATTTAGTAGGGTTATCGAGGCTCTATCCACTGGGAACTATTGCAATCAGCTCGAACTGTCATAGCAGAACTATATTGTGATCAGCTAATCCAAGTGGACACAAAAAATACACTCGATGATCTCTTGTACGTCTCGATTCAAAATTTTCTTAAAGGAAAACAATTTCGAAATTTTTAGAATGTTCAGAGGGCAGCGACATACTTTCTGGCTTCAAAGGACAGGATCTGTTATACATCCGGCACAAATGACTTTGTTGACTGATGACGGAAGGTTGAAATATTAACCACTTCTATAGAAAATTTCTATAGAAAACAGCGGTGAATATTTCATTACCTAATCTCATACTTATGAGCTTAAATATAAGAATTTGAAATTTTGTTAAAAAAACAACGTAACTTTCTTACCAACCTAATAACTTGTCGATGTTGTACAATTATTGTAAAAAGTACCATGTATTGTTAACCTTATTGCGAGGATTTATTTTGTGTAAATTGCAAAAAATAATCTGAAGTTTTTTCTTATTAAATAACAATTCGAAAGGTGAATCGTTTTTTGTTTTTGTGAACGTTATAACGTTCCCTTTTTCTCCTTTATACACTTCCACAGCTTGCATCTGAATAACAATACATTTTTATTTAAACAACACGAATTTGATAGAATGCAGTACAAACTTATTTGAGGGTGTGTTGTACGATGGTTACCTGTAAAAAATATGAACAGTGTTACCGAAATGAAAGGCCCATAACTCTGGAGAGCTACCCCTCAAGTCCTGATAACCACCATAAATCAACATCTGACCTCGATGTACCAGCGCCGTATGACCGCGACGTCCTCTAGGAACAGCACAACCTCTTTGAGCTCTTATCTTTCTCCATGAGTTAGTCTGAAAAATAAATTACGTACGAAATATGATCTAAATCACATTTTAATCACATTCCTATAAAAAATAGATTTGCTGACAGGTAAGCAGATGTCATATTAGATTAACCAATTATTAATGTTGCGAATTTTGCAAAATATAGTTTTCACTATTTTTTAATCACATGATTATTTGTAGCCTACGAAGTGCACATATATATTGTGCAAAGAAAAATTGAATACTTTTGACGAATGTAAAAATAGACGATTTTTAAACAAGAAACATGTAATGAAGTTTTCACGATTTAACATATTATACTTTGGAATGGTTTTTCAGTTGTTATTATCCAAATCGTGTTTGTCAGTATAAGTATATATTTCTTTTAATATCAAATGCTCCATAATATATCGAAAAATAAGTGAAGTTTCTGAGATATACATAAAATGTTTTTTCAAGAAAACTTGTAAATAAAGTGTATGAATTACTAGTTTTATTATAATACATACTTTTAAACATTTAATTTTATTATGAAATTGAAAATTTGATGAAAGTATTATTATTTAATGCACTAAATATTTATTACAGCATGACGTATTATTTGAATATATTAGATTCTTATTACTGTACAATATTAAAACTTACTTTAACCGTATAGCACCACAGAGGAGTTTCGGTGCCTGCGGAAAACCCCAGTTCTCCACCGAATACATAAAGACAATTTTTGTATGCAACTGCACTATGTTCTTGAAGAGCGGGTGGTCTTTCACCCCCAGGATGTAATTCTTCCCACCTGCTTTCCGCTAAAATGGTAAAGTAAGCCATTAAAACATTATAGAATATCATGAATGGACCATAGAATCTTGCAATAGAATAAGATATATATATATATATATATATATATATATATAGAATAAGAAACTAGAATAGAATAAGAAAGTAGATAGAAATAAAATAGAAAAGAAAATAGATAGAATAAGAAAATAGAAACATAAAAAATTGCAAACAGTAACATAATTGTCATTCTTTATTCACACGAAGTAGTGAATTCTATTTACTATCGAGAATTTTAATTTGCTGTTAAATATGAAAAGTGAACAGAAATATTAGATTGGAGAAAAAGAAATCCATTATTTTTACGTGAACTTCAAGACTTTATTTAACATGTTTCGGATTGTCCAATTTGGGTCAAATATGCACAGTTATGTTCTATAATTTCTTGCCAGTTTAAAGGTTTCATAATGCCTCTCTTTTAGAAGCCTTGGTTCCTATTAGCGAAAAAGTTTAGTAACCGATTTTCACAATCTTCTCTTGATGTCAATTACTTATCACTAAGGAGGTGTTGCAATGCAAGAAAAACATGGTAATCGCTTGGTGCCAGGTTCGGACTACATGGCGGATGCATCAAAACTTTCCAACAAAGCTCCCGGAGTTTCTAGCAAGTTACTATAGACGTGTATGGCCTGGCGTTGTCCTGATGGAACACAACACCTCGCCATTTTGCTAATTCTACACTTTCTGATCAATCGCTAGCTTTAAACGATCCTGTTGTTGACAGTAGAGATTCGAATTTCGTGTTTGGCCATATGGAAACAACTCATAATAAAGGATTCCTTTCCAGTCCCGCCAAATGCACAGCAGAACCTTCCTGGCCGTTAGTCCTGGCTTTGCCACCGTTTGAGCTGCTTCACCGCGCTTTGACCACGATCGTTTTCGCACAATGTTGTCGTACATGACCCATTTCTTATCCACAATCACCATCGATTTAAAAAATGGGTCTCTTTCTTTCCTATTTCGCCAAGCCTTCGCAGATGGAAATTCGATCCCTCATGTTTTTTTCTTAATTTGTTAATTGGTGTGGCACCCAAATATCGAGCTTCTTTTTGAACCCAGCTTTGTGCAAATGGCTTAAACCTGTTTTATGGTCGATCTTTAACTCCTGGCCGATGCTACAACTGCTAACATATCGGTCAACTTCGATTATTTCTATAAATTTTTCAGTGACTAGCCGATCAACGCGAGGTGCATCTTTAACATCAAAAATACCAAAACGGAATCGACGAAACCAAAATTGCACGTGATTGACTGTTACAGTATCGGGACCATAAACACCATTCACAATTCCAGCTGCTTGGCTTGCATTTTCGCTTTTATCAAAGAAAAACAGTAAAATGTACCGAATTTTCTTTAGTTCACTTCCGTTTTTAACACCCTATGACTCACAACTGAATGGATCAAACAAAAAAAAAACAAAAAAATTTTTGTAGTGCGAAATGTCACCTTTCCAATGAGTATAAATCTGAAATTGTTTAATCGGCACTTTACGAGATATCAATCACCACTGCGATCTACCGACAAAATAATGGATTTCTTTTTCCCCAACGTAATATTATATACGGCTGCAATGATTGTGAGCATGGCATTATGCTATCTAAGCAATTCCTGAGATGTATCTCATCAATGTTTATAATTTTTAGATACATTGGAATGCACTTAATTCTAGGGAAGATAGCTAATATTATTCACATTAAAACAATTTTAGAAATTAAAATATTTTTGAAAATATGTTAATACAAAATGGATCATATATTATTTTCTAATTAAGAGAATGCCGTGCGCAATTCTTAGAATTTTAGGCAAAAAGATCAGCATTATGTTCAGAGGAATCGCGTCAGGAGTGTTCGCCGTATTAATATTTTGACCTGTACACTCACTATTGAAATCCAGAATATGCAAACCCCAGGAACCGAGAGTGAAGTCCTTTTGTTCATTCAATTTTTTTACTGTAGACCCCGTAGTAATTTTAAATCTATTTTATATTACTGCGTAATAAACTGTGAGAACTTAACAAATTTCTCATTTAGTTGTAAAACATTAAGTTCCTATTGAGAATATGAACTTGGAATTTACATTAAAACCTCAAAGAATAAATTTAATTGTTATCCTAATGCTTAATAATTGTTTTCTTTTTACAATTTACAATAAATGTCTGTTTGAGTTTATGGCGTAGAAACGCCTGGAAGAGGCAAACGCGCGAAATAGGTGAAATCGAAAGAACAAAGTTGTGTACAAGTTTATTACAAAGAGAGAACGATAATATACAAATAACCAAACGTGTAGTCATTCTTATCGTAATAATCATCAAGTGTAATCTTTGACTAATTATTCTCAGTTGAAAATTCGTGTAGTAAGTGGAAATTATTGCGTAACTTTCTTTTATCCGACAACAATCGTATAATATACAATACAAATTTTGCAATGAGAGTATTTTTTGAAATGCCGAACAAAAATATGTCACGTCGATTACTAGATATGTCACTTAAATATAATTCTAAAAAAAGACATTTCATATGTAAAGGTATTGCAAGTACATATGATGTTTTTACTAAATTGAGCATATAAGCATTAAGAAGCAAGGAGTTGAAGAATAACGTAATACACCGTTAAATAAAAGGGGACTTTGAAATGCTGTTACTTCGGAGATCATATGTATTTTCAACAGCTTTATATATAAAATGTCTTTTTTTTTGTAATTTCACGTGGATTTTCAAAGCATTTGAAAGCTTGCTTTGGAAAACCTACAATATACTCGTATTTTATTACTCTTTTTCCTATTTGAAATCTCTCTGTGTGCTCAAAAAAGTGATTACACTTGTCCTCCAATTTAATGCTGCAGAAATGCGATACTCAGTCATTTCTGATGCCTCTACTTTGGAGTATGAAAATCGAATTTTTTTACGTTCCCTTACTTCTTTTACTGATTGAAACCTCTTGATACACATGAAAATGTTATAGCAGTTGTCCACGAATTGCTAAAGTATAATTTCTTACTACAGGAATGTTACTTTTGGTAATTTTGGCATGGATACATAAGGTCTTGAAAATTTGTTTTTTTAATTTTATAGAGTGTTCTCAAAGACATTTATTTCTGTTCCATAAATATTAACATTATATATTTTGTGATGAATACTCCAGTTTATATTGTTTTCTAAACTTGAATTACATTTTATTCGTTAATGTTTTGTCATATTAAGGAATAATCTGTAAAATCACTACCCTATAATTGACTCATTAATATTTTCAAATTAAGGAAATTGACCCTCCGCCCACTGTATCAGCTGTCAGATGCTTTGTGATGGCCGACTTTACAATGTATATAAACTCTATTCATCATAATGCCGTTTGATACTTTATTCACTATTTGGAGTGACGTATTGTGTTACATTTAAAGTCATACTTCCTTTGTAAACTGAATGTAATGAAAATTTAATGTAAATATTACATTTAAAATATATAGACCTCAGCCCACGTGGCGCAATCTGTCTGGAAATATTCAAGAAGACCCCTTTAGGTGTCTGTCATTTTCGAAAGATTGATAAAACATTGTCTTGAAATATCTTCCTGTATGATATATTCCCTCTGCTGAATTTAAGTTCAGGGAATGTTCAAGCACGTAGACAGCATTTGCGAACATAGAGTTGTTTATAACTAGAAGCATAACTTTGAAATATCAGATTGAAAATTTTAATAACCGACAAGCACACAATATTCGGGAATATACATACGGTCGTAATCATTTGATCAGACCGCCAAAGCGCGCCAAATTCATTGTCTGTACATGTGACACGATACAACCGTATCACTTGATCAATGCTAGGTATATTTACTGCCGTCTTTCAAGTTATTAGAAGCTGGCATAGTCTATATTATGACTCTGAAATAAATTCATTGTTTAAAAGCACGTTCTTTTAATGACATCGTGCTTTATGTAGTATTAATATGTTGTTACGTTGCAAAGTGACGATCGCCACGGTGAGTGATGATTTGAACGAACCTTCGTCACGCTCTTCGCCCGCCTCCCCCGTTCCTAAAAATGTACGGCCCGTAAGCGTTACCTTTACGCGCTTTACGTCCGCGTTACTTTACAGAAGTCCAGGATCGCCATTTTATTTCTCTAAATTTTACTAAATCGACTAAATACCGAGAAGGCGGTCGCTGCGTTGAAACGGTAATAAAGCACAACGGTTCTGACTACGGAAGTTCCAGGTAAGGATTTTTATGCGGACTTCTCCGAGTAAAGAGTGTAATTAAAAAGATGGTAGTTTATTTAGGGCAAAAAGATTACACCCAACTCACATGTGGTCCAGTACTCTACAAAATTCGACATTCGCGATCTTACAACGACGGACTCTAATTTCCGGCGGTCTAATGAACGCGAAACATACAAAAATGAGTGTTGAGCCCCGATTAATCTTACAACGAAGGGGACAATTACAATACACACGTTAACGGGCCGGCGACAAGCCGGACCGGCTTCTGCAGCGATTTTCGCTCCCGAATATGACCTAACAAAATCAGAGCTCCGTTACGGATAACTACAGATTACACAAAATTTGCATACCGATTCCGACGGGCGGATCTCAACAAAATACTTACAAAGCGATAGCGGCAACGGTAACGGCTGGTCCCTGGGTCTTAAAGTCCACCACGACAAAGATGTTACTCTCGGCACTCCCCGCCTACTAACGGACCGAGTCCGAGAGGAAAAATTAACTAAAACTCAATTTTCGGCACCCGCCGCCTACTAACGGAACGGGGCCGAACTAAACCTAAACGAACGTACTTCCTGAACTCGCCGCCTACTAACGGAACGAGCCAGGAAGATTACTCCAACCGAACGCGACTCCTAATCCCGCCGCCTACTAACGGAACGGGATAGGAGATTTTCTTAACTAAAAACAAATCTAGATTTCCCGATCCCGCCGCCTACTAACGGAACGAGACGGGAAACAAGAAGACTCGGAAGCCTAACTTACCCACGGGGCCGTACCGTCGTCGCTTCTCTCTCTACACTCAAACGCCGTCGCCGGAAAATCGGTAGCCGAGACTTTATATTTCGCGAGAACGAGTTCACTCGCGACTATACATATCAAAGCAAATCGTCGGAACAACGTGTAGGCACACACGCGACGCCCTAATCAGTCCTCGCTAAATCCCTGGAGGTGCTGGCGTGTCCACACTAGATGCTGAAGAGGAGTGTCCACGCTGGAGGAAGGCCGGAAGCAGAAGAAGGAGTCGTGCTCCTGAATTGTCTATTAAGCCAAATTCCCCCTCCGTGTGCTCGGTATGTCGGTGCCTGTCCCCCTTGTCTTCCCTCGCGTACGTTGTCCATCCGTACACGTCATGGGCGCCTTCGACGTCTCAAGAACAGGCGACATCTACTGCCC
>JABFPT010003015.1:0-10777 GCA_022817245.1 Nixonia krombeini
ATAGACATCGAAAATGTTTTTCCTTGGAAAGAATTCATGAATTCTCTCGAAGATCTGCGGCTTGTGTGCATGACACACGGTGTCCTCAATATGCCGATCATGTTGTTGGAATCGAACGCAGCGAATAAGTATTTCTCTGAAAATCCAGAATTGTTGGAAAGTATGCTTTACGACGACAGAACGCCTTTAATTTGCGAGCAATTTAAGAAAGTGCCGGAATATCGTGAACGCATGCTGGACGTTTTGCTCGAATTGTACGATTACGTAGAAGCTTACTAATTAAGTACATTTAAATACGATCCACATGGCTGGCTAATTGCATACGTGTTTTGCATTTATATTGTAAAATTCCAGTTCAAGTATTTCCATTTGTTACATCAACTACATGTTAATTTAAGAGTAAAGATAAGTTTCATCTTTTTATCTTAATTCTTATAATATTTTGTAATCCATTATTAAACATAAAAAATATATTTATAAACAAATTTTCGCATTAGAAAATTTATATCGAAGTATTATAAAAGGTAATTATATTTTTTTATTTTCTTTTCTAGAAACTTTTTAAATTTGTTAACTAGATTTTAATGTTCTACATCGAACTATCAAGTAAATGTTATATAAACGGAGAAAGAATGAAACAAGACTATTTATCCTTGAGTAATATACTTGTACTGTAAACAAATGTAGTGAATAAATTTTGTCCAACTGAGAAGTTATTGATCGAATAAAATTTTCCCAAATAAGCGTACATTTCATATTTTGCGAGAAATTTATAAAATTAAAGGGAAACAAAAGATTAATATATACAACTTGCTATTACGTAAAATTCGCAAGTTTCCTTTTAATGTATCTTAATTACAGCATAAGGATCACATTTGACATTGTCGTGAGCCAAGGGCGCGGGTAAAGGTGATTTATTGGATTTGTTCGATTCATCGATTTATCAGATACTTTCGTAAAAAAATTTGAGGTTGCATCTTAAAACATCGGAACAAATGGAGCACGTTATTTAATTTTATGTATATAATTATTTATATCATCAATTATAATGAATATAGTTATGTACAATATTGAATCTCATTCTTTAACAATAACATCAACAACATGATTAAACAACGTTCCTCATTGGTACACAAATTGTAAATGTACAGATAAAAAAGCATATTAGATGAGGTCAATGAGGCATTAAAGTTAGCGTACGCTCTGCGCGCCACTTTTTACATTTGTTCCTTTTTCGCGAGCTTGCACGAACACACACGCAAAACACGTATTCCCCGTCTTTCTCTTGTTCACTCTATCTTTATTTGCATACTCTCTCTTTACACATCTTTTATTAAACTCTTTCTTAAATGTTTTTTTTTCCATCTTTATTTTAATATGATTTTTTAATTCCTGAAATACGTTCAGTTCGTAATGTATCCATTTTTCTCAACTACCTTATGTTCTCTGCATACTTGAAATATGTATACATTTAGTGTTCCACATACACGCCAATATACCGCAATGCACGAAAATACGATGAAAGATAATGAAACGATCGAATTGGTGCATGATTTAATTATTTAAGAGTGCGTCATTTTCTCCTGCTTCATGGAAAGTCGTTAAGTTACATATAAATTCAATTTTCTTCCATATCCTATAGTGCAAAGATTAAACAAGGGGGATACGCTCTGTTGCTCTGAATTTCCATGAAACAGAAGTGTGTTCATTCTAATAATCTACAAAAGGCTTGCACGATTTAATGATCGATTTGCATAAATCTAATTCACGAATTTGTTAAACTTCCTCGAGACGAGTGAAATCGATACTTGCGACGACGTTTTTCCTTTCTGGCGTATAATATAGTGTAACAATGAGTAACGGTGAAATTAATATAAAGATATATCAGTTGTAAAAAAAATCAGTTTCAACAAATCTACTGCCAGTAACAAGTGTACATCAAATGTTGAAGTTTAGATAATTATACATATGTATTTAGAATATCACTAGTACAAAGACATGTAGAATATTATTTCTTTTTTGCGAAACAGTTTACCTATATACTAAAAATTATTGTATTAATTTTGAAATATGCATTATGTACTAATGCAAGAAATAAATCTGCAAATAATTGTCGAAGTAATTTTTTCGATAATTTTAAGCGTATGAAAATGAGTTTACCACGGACATCTATATAAACATTTTAAAGCATATATATCAAGCATCGACCGATTATTTTTCGATGTTTTGGACTACCGACATCCAGAAACATTTAATTACGTTTAAATGCGAGAAACTGAGTTAAAGTAAATCACACAATATATTGTAGAAAGCATAATATAATACATGTAGACGCCTAAAACATTTGAATATACCTAATTATGTTTAACGCTATAAGCTTCAAGTTTTTAAAATGGACACGTAATATTTATTATTAGTAATTTAAACTATTATCAAAACTTATTATTTATAGCAAATAATAAGTTTCAAGGAACACATGTTATTCATAAGTGATATTTGTCTTGTATGTTTAGCAGAAATTACTCCTACTAATTTTTGTATTCGATTTATTTTTATATCTTATATTCATAATGCCGTTTATTATATATTTTAATATTATAAAAACTACTTGTATGAAACATTTATATAAAATTTTATCCGTTAGTTTTATATTTATTAACATTTAATTAATTTTATATATCACATATTTAAGCAAATCTTTCTCTCTAACATAAAAAACTTCGTTTCTAACAAAAAATGAAATAACTGATGTCATATTAACCCCCTCGCCTACAACATCGTGTAAGAGTTGTGGTATGTCAATGTTTTTTTGTCTCAGTTACGTGTTTTTTGGCAGCATTTACACGTTTGAACATATTTTCTTAAACATATTAGAAAAATACACTTAGCAATGTACTTAGAAAGAAAATTTAGCCTTTTTAACGATAGTAAGAGCTGTAATAACTAACTTTTCTGTTGATTATGACACGCGGCATCGGAACTTAAACCGTAGGGGAAGGGGTTAAATATAATGAGCAAAATAACCTGTTTAAAAATATAAATTTTAAATTAAAAAAAAATGTACAATCATTTTGTAGCATATGTATAACATTGCCGAAAATTATGCAAACTGAATTAAAATATCTCTTTAACTAATTTGCGTATATGTAACTGTTTCGCAAAATATCTATGTGAAAAAAAACATTGTTGAAATAGTAATCAAGTCGTATTTGTATCTTCTACAGACATCGAAAAATGAATCTTCATTTTAAATTTTATAAGATCCTAATTTTTCTGTATCCTTACCAATATGAACACAGCAGTATAATTTATGAAATCTGTTATTCCATATGGAAAAGATACGTGTTTTGTATTAGGTTATGTTATTATAAATATATTATACAATGCCTATCTATATAGATATGTATGTATACCCATTTTTCCTTTTGTCAAACATATTACTGTTTCTTTTAAAACTTAATTTGTGTATTTCTTGTACTTTTTTCAGGATTTGATAAGCACTCAAGGGTACAATTCAAAATCTTGAGTATTCCTGGAGAGTTTAAAAATGAAAACAGCAAAACAAATTCATAAATTTCTAGTAACAAACAATTTAAGTTGAAGATAGTATATATTTACTATTCTAGCACTAACTAATTAACATTTAAGTGATCTTGTTACGAATTAATTTAGTTTCTCGATACAATAACTAATAGACATCAAAATAA
Source organism: Nixonia krombeini (assembly GCA_022817245.1). Lineage (NCBI taxonomy): Eukaryota > Metazoa > Arthropoda > Insecta > Hymenoptera > Scelionidae > Nixonia > Nixonia krombeini. Next base: position 3,708 of record JABFPT010003015.1, read on the forward strand.
AATAGATTCAAATACGACTCAATTCCCACACGATCGGGTGTACATTCTTTCTCGGAAAACAAACCTCTCGATCAATGATGATTATGTTTGTCATGGAATCAGAGAAACACGTTCGATTTTCTCGTCTCGGTGAACTCTTCCTCGCCGTATAAGCGGGCCGTGTAAAGATATACAATACAATCATAACACGAATTGCGGTGGCAGTGAACAGTGCACGTGGATATTGCAACAGCAGTTAGCAGCAGCGGTTATACACGTTATGCATATACGAACACGGCAGCGTCTACCACGCAGCTAGTTGGTTTTAATCGATCTGCAACTGGTTATCATAATACGGTGATTGATCTTGCCTGCCGTTCATTCGTCACACTTTTGAAAACCTTAGTGTACTCTCGTGTACGTATGTGCGAATATATACCTCTTGCTCACACACACACACACTCTCTCTCTCTCTTCCTCCCTTACTTTATCTATGTATATATACATGTTTTGAGTATATATATACATATATTTTTTGTATCACTATGGAACGTAAGTTAGAAAGTACGTATTCGCGCATGCGACTGTCACCGTGTTACAGTATATTATTCTGACACTTTTTATTGTAATTGTCTATATTATTTTATCGTATTTACGAGCGATCGTATGTATGTACACTTGAGTTTCACAAAAATATATAAAAGAGAGAGTGTCTATGTATACACATACACGCGTGCATACATTGTATACGTACAAATACGTTCACATATTCAATATATGCGTGCATATATCGTTATATAACCAATTTACGCAATATCGTGTGGAAAAGGGTGTTTCTTCGTCTTATGCTTATTTAATACCGTATATATACGCATTTATGTATATGTACAATATCTTTATATAGATTCTGTACAAAGTACTTGATTGAAAGTCTTCATTAGCCCTAAACAAGACACACGAGGTAAAATGACATGTAGTCCAGCACTCTTTAATTTTCCATGTCTCTTCCCTTACCGTGAAACTTTTCTCCGTACTGTGCGCGTCACGAGCCACCGCTGAGTGTAACGCGATATTTCACTTTTTGTACACGCAAAGCAATCAAATATGCGCGTGCACGAGCGTTGCACACGCATACACAGCTTGCATCAATTTTATTTGACGAGTGCCAATTCCTCGGCATTGCTTTCTTACACTGCGAAGGAAATCGAGAAGAGGGGAGAGAATGGTAAGGGGTATATAAAGATTGGCCAAATGGCGGCAGGTCGATAGAATTCCCATGAAACCACATTCGATCAGTGCACTCGATGTTGTATAGTCTCTCGATTTATATGTTGCACCATTGTCATTTCAACGTTTATTCGTTTCTCCTCTCTTCGTTTATGTTTGCTTTTTAACGTAATCAAAAAGGTCTAACCAAGTTTGGCGTTGTAATTACGTGTCGAACTTTATGTTACATGTTTTAGTACATCTTATTCTTCTTTTTCATAACGACGTGTAGCAGCCCTCGGACCAGAATTGATTATCATGCCACACATCGATTTGCTTTGTCTTTTTTTCTCCTTTTTATACAGCTTCTCAGTAGATGTAGAATCGTGGAGTGAATTATGTTTCATACTGCAAATGAAAGCAATCAGTTTACTTGATTTTTTGTCATCTTTTTCTTCTCGTCCTTTGATAATATTTCGATGAAAATAAGAGATGAACGATGCCAAAAGGGTGTCCTTCAGCTCATTTCGGTGAAAACGTCCAGTGAAATTTACTATATGATTTTAACGAATCGAAAAAAGCCTCGGTGACGATGAGTGGCATGACGTATGCAGGATATTCAAATTCTTAGATGTAAGAGTAAGGTCCATCGGTGAGGGCGCTACACAGCAACAGTCAGGAAGCATCGTCTTTCCCCCGCGCTCCTCTACTTGGTCTGTACTCGAGGCCAGGATCAAATTGCATAAGTACAAATACCTATTAAATACATAAAAAAATTACCTTCTATGAAGGGGAACATTACTACAATTAAAATAAAGAATGTTTATTTTTGCATCTACAAAATACCTGATCTGTTGGTAACAACGTGAAGTCATCAGGAGGATTAGTTATGACGTATCTTTTAGAAGACGCGTCACAGGACGAACTCGTATCTCGAAACCTACAAAATACGAAGCATCGAATAAGACAATATTTCGCAGTTAGTAAATAACATTGATGGCCACACAAGCTAAAGTAAACACACATGACTAAACTAAACAATAACAACGTTGAAACTAAATACTAACCAAATAGGTGACGACGAAAAAATTACTCAAAAATGATATTTTTTGGATGAACAAACTTACGATCGGCATCGCATGGTTTGCTTCTTTTATCATTTTTTTCGAAACATTTGATGGCGTGAGTCAAAAAACACAAAATTCAAAACGTGTGTGCCAAAAATCAAAATTGCATAATTATAGTGGCAGTCAACATCAGTGAAAATTAGTAGTTATAATAGTGTTGGAAAGATAAACAGTAGTAATATAATAGCAGTGATAAGTAGTAGAAAGTAGACGTTGTTGAAAACCATTAGTAACGTGGGACAATCCAATAAATACCATCGAGGAAAGAAAGTCCGGTACCTGTACCTGTACAGACCAATGCACAGCATTCCATACGACTTTAATGCAGCGACAAAGAGATCGCCGTACTTGCCTCCCTCGCCATACTGAGCCAGTGGCCCATCGTATAGCGAGATTTGACCGACTCTACACCGATCCCTGTTGGCTAAACTATCAGCGGTGCTGTGAACAAAGAAGCATGGTCAGTACATTATTTAATACAGACGTATGTTCCGTTTATTTTTTGTACATCAGAACCCACCTGTAACCACCTCTTAAACCAGCACCTTCTGCCAAAATCAATTCCAGTTCAGGTGTTGCACCTCCAGTAATAAGTGACCGTATCAACGTAAGAGCATTTTGGTTGAAATAAGTCTAGAAGGTAAAACAAAACAAACATGTGACATTGTTATAATATAGAAAATAAGAAATAAAAAGAACGATTACTTCACTCAATTATGTCTTAACTGTAGAGATGGAAGCATGAGTACTCACCGTGGACATGAGAGAGTCCAGTACGCTAACGGCGAAGGCAGTGCCACAAGCAAAAGGTTGTGTGAGGTAGAGTTCCGTGTCTGGGTCATCGTCGTCATCTTGATCAAGAAACTGCACGTTGCTGTCATTCACGAGTTCTGTCAATGAAAAGAAAATTATTTTCCATTTAACAACATTATGCAAACGAAAAGAGTAAAAAATACATTCTAGTTGATAATTTTATTTTCTAATTAATTTAATTATTATACCTGTTATCATAGGTACGTTTGCTCCGTAAACTGATCCTCTTCTCTGCAGAACAATTGGACTGCCAACTAGGGATAAGTTATATATTAAATAGATGAAAACATGTTTTATTGCATTAAGAAACAATTAAGAAAAAGTACATGTATGAAATGAACGAATGTGTACCTTGACTAAGTACACCAATCGTATCGTCAAATGTCATTGCTTTGATGTTGAGAGATGCGAGGATGGCCTCCTTATCGGCGAGGGTGGGGTCATCGTTGCTAGGCACTTTTGCCGACAAGATACAGCACATGTCGCAGAGGTTCACATTTACTGCTCGAAGATCTGCTCTACTCAGTGGTGAACCCTTGACAAATAAAATATGAAATGAAATCAAGCATCATAAATTCAGTACAGAAGGATTAATTCAAATTCCTTCTTGCTTCGTCGTAGAAAATGTCGTGTTGAGACATTTTTCCTGTTGTTTTCTTTGATTTGTAATAATAATAATAAACGAGAATTCTTACATTCAGCACCGAAATCTTGGGTAAATTTTGCAACATCTTCCATTCACGACGGATGTAGTCTACAGACCCAACTATGACTACGTGTTTAAGCTCGTGGTAATGAAAATTGGAAGCTCGTAACGGCATGACAAGATTTCTCAGTCCAATAAGGGGTGAGTCTGGATCGGCAAACAAGCACACGACGACGTGTCCGTTAAGAACTGTCATGGCTGCCTGATTCCGATCAAGAATGCAGTCTTCCAGATTGCGGGCTGGGCTCCAGTGAAACATGCCCGTAGAGTCGTACTTCATCTCGGTTTTCTCAAAGTCAAAATCTTTAGCCTGATCGTCCGCAATTCCAACCTGGAGACCACCGTTGTTATTCACGTTTGTGCCACCGGACGCTCTACTGGTTGGCCTGAGACACAAGAAATTCTTTAACATGATTTCTCCAATTTCTTCACTCACATAAAGCAATTTATATTGCCAAATCAAAGGAATAGTTAGAATATTTGTTTACTGCTGGTATATACTTCAATAAAAATAAAGTATATTTAAGTTTAGTACATAAGATTGAAAATATATTTTTTTCAATATTTTTATAGTATTGCATACAAAAGCTGTCATTTAAATTGTGAAATTTTTGTATTTGCAGTGACTTTACCAAATATAAGTTTTTACTGAACCACATGCACTAGAAGTACACTTATTTTAATGTCACTGTAGTTGTGTCATGTACAGACGAAATACTTGGAAGTTGATTTCTTTGAGAAAACGTTCTTGAATAGGCATTATACGAAAGCTGGTGATAACACATGCACTCGGCAAAGTAATTAATCGTTGTAGAGTGTACTACCGTACTTGACAGTATCATGCGAAAATACTTTGTCATCATTATAGACTTATTTCATTAGGTACATTTACAAACTTCGAGGAAAAAAAGGACAGAGTGTTAACGGCAGAAGCGTACATGAGTTTTTTGACTTCGTAGGCGAGATGGTAGCCAGCGTATGCGGACTCCTCTTGCGATCTGGAATCAGAAGGTTTGGTGTTGTAATGTATGGCGAATTTCTCTTTCGTCCAAATTCACGAATGATATGTGATAATGATGAGATGATTTCGGTTAAATTCGAGGCAGTCTGCTAATTTTTACATAAACGCTCCACACAATTTAGACTCGTTACACTAAGTGGTTTGAGTTTGAACCTTGTTAGCTTGTAAACTTTTAGTTCTCAAATGAATAGCTGCTCTCTCATCAGTTTCAAGGATGTACTTGAATGAAGACATGAATTGGAATGTAATGATTCTGGATCGCATCGAAGCTGCTTCAATATAGATTAGTTCATATATTATATTTTCGAAGCTTCTAATACATTTTGTGCTCACTTAACTGTATTACGCATGCTTTCCAAAGTTTACTTATTTTTTTCCTTTTAACGTTTAACTTTTATTTACCTTGTTTATCAGGACTGTGCAAGGAGTATTTATTGCATAAAGTTGTCTACTGAGTTAATGATATGTTGATGAAGAAATTTTAAATATTTTTATAAACATCTACTTGCGTAATATAATTCTTTCATATACTGAAAAATTAACTAAATTGTTACAGAAAACGACGAGGCTGATTTTCACTCATTGAGACAATTTTACAATTTTATATACACGCATACTCCCATATTTTACTAGCAAAGAGGAAGAGATATATGCAGGGTGTAATTTATTTCGAAATTTTTGTGCAAGATATAATTACAGTGCTTCTAGTAAAATACGAACTTCGTTGAAAATAAAGTGCGAAACTTCATAGTTATGCGAGCTTTCAAGAAAGGCATAGAGCGTGATATTTTAAGAAGTATCATGTTGTTCAAAAAGCTTGTGTAAATTTGTATTGTGAACATTTGCACAATGTTTTCTTTATTTTTCCTTAATTGCTAAAAAGTATGGAAAATATGAAAAACTCATGTAAATTTAAATTCATTTTTAAATAAACATCAAACTAATATCTTCACAAGGTAATTTTGTATATTATTGAACTTCAACTTCTGGATTTAATGCAATTGAAAAATGCAATGTATTTAACAAATAAAAAAATGAATTTTTAATTCAATTACTCATGATGAAATTATATTAACAAAAACATTGGGTGTGCGTGGTATAGGACTTTGTATCAATTGAATAATTTAATGCTTTGCAATCCAGTAAGTAAATGCTCTTGTTTAAAGATGATGTAAAATTTATATGCTGTGCTTCATCTTCAAATATTCTCATACAGTCCTTGAATATAGTAATAAATTACAACTGTAATTTGTTTAGATAAATACGAACACTATTATGTACACGTAGAAATTTAATGTGAATATAAAAAAATAAGTATACTGAATCTTAACAATTTTGTTGTCTTTACTGAACCCACTTTGAAATCATTTCGACCTGCTCTTTGTAGAGGTAATAGCGGGGAAGTATTGAAATGAAACACAACATGTGATATTTATGTGTGAATATGAAGAATATGAAAATATACTGCTTGCATTTCTACCTCTGATTGTACGGTTGATTCGGACTTGACAAGTTGTCATTAGGAGCTCTGTTTACATTCGGCTTCACTTTATTGACCTGTTTTGTTGAATTTATCATCGTCATACCTACAGAATTCCGATGATTTCTCATGGCTGAAACAAAGGATAAAAAATGTTCCATGATAATCGACATATTTAAGACATTAAAAACATAAAACTATTAATATTAATGCACAAAACAAAATCATTGCAACGATATTTTACAGACATGATCAATTAGTAATTGAATTATGAAAATTCAGAAAGTCATATTAAATCATACATCGTGAGATAATTTAACCATTTTAGTGAATATAATATTATCCCTACATAATTATTGACTGCAGTATGTTATTCATAATCATACATCTGATCATGTCTGTAATGTGCTGGACATTGACACATGCCCCAATAAATACAAATTATTTTATGCAAATATTGCACAGAGTGAACTTTTAAAAGGTTGAATTTTATGAGGCTGTTAAATAAAGCAGATTTTAAAACATGTACTAAAAGGGATATTTTACCACAATTACATATTAAAGTACATATGTGCTGCAAAGAGATATTTCGTCAGCAGAAATAATATTCACTCTGTTAATATTCACTGCACAAATCAGTTTCGAGCATAGGTTATTTTGTTCATAAAATACTAATAAACATTGGCATAATATAATATTATTAACAATCTTTTAAAATTAAATTAAATTAAATAATAG
>JABFPT010003021.1:4648-16041 GCA_022817245.1 Nixonia krombeini
TTGAATAAAATAGCTGATTTACTGTACTCTCCCTCTCGCTTCTCCCTACGCCACCGATTTGGATTCTTGACGCGGTGCAGCGACTCTGCATTCCTGCTCCACGTCGCGATGATCGGACGCGATTTATTTACATGCAATCCTCGTCACTCTTATTACACTGTTCGACGATTTTCAATCAACATACTTCATCTTATAAGAGTCATTCATGACACTAATTTCCTTTTAGTAGTCTCACCTTGCAATAAGTTTTTTTTTTACTTATACGCGGTTAAATATTTGACAATATTATAGTTTTTAACGTGCGGGTATTGCGCGCGCATTAAATCGAAAAATTTACACGTTTCGGTATAATCCATGTCTGGAATATATCAAAATTACCGCCAATGCTCAATTTTCCTCGAATGCTAATTGCTATTGTAAACGAATGCACTTTTTGCACCTGAACTAACGAACATTTTCACCCAGATCGTTTAATCGCACTTGACAACGTACTTTTCAAAATTACTTTCTATACTTTACTTGAACACTTAGTTGTGAGATAAGTGTTTAAACACTGTGTGTACGATTGCTCGCGTGATTTTTATTTTCCTCGTTAATTTGTTAGATTTTTCAATCGGGAGTAACGTTATTACAAAAAACTGCAAGGTAAGGCGAAATACTGTTTACAAAATAAAACAGTTGTTTGTTCGTTAAGCGATTAAATAACGAGCCCTCGCCTCGAATAATTCCGTGTTTCTCGAGTGGCATGAAAATTCCACGCTGTCGTTACATTCATTGCTGTTGTTTGAATCAAGGCTTTTTTGCTCCCCGGCAACGTTCATTCTGCGTATTTCTTTGAATTTGTTGGAATCAAAGTGCAAATCGTCAAAAGTGAAGGGAGAAGAGGAGTCGGCGAAGGCGCATCGGCAGGCAAGGATGCAGCGAGCGGGCACCATCAAACTCGCATAGCCGCAACGGCATGGCCCCTACGGGGGGCCTGGCCGCCCTGACATGTTTATCACACACTCGTTCCCCCATTCGCGCCGTGCGTTATTCGCTTTGTCTTATGCGAGAGGCGCAGCTCGGTGCTGACTGTGATCCTGCGGAACGTCTTATATTACCTGCGATGGTCCCAGTTCTCGGCTAAATAACCGACACCGACCGTTATAACGCAAGAGACGCCGGTTCCCTTATGCTTCTAAGGGGTTGACAATTTTAGAAACTGAAAATCAGAAGGAATTTGAGCAAAAAGGTGGAAAAGTATGCTCGGGATACGCTCGACGCAATTCTACTTATCTCAAGTGCAATACACCCATCGTTAGTTCGACATCGACATCCCCAAAATAACGATACTTAATTCATGAAAAACATCCTTTGACGAGAAATGGATTAGTTTTCTATCAAGACAATTCTCACCTCGCCTTTCTTCGAAAACCTAACCTCAGTTTCCTTAATATTGCAACAGCTGCAATGCCTGTTTGGCTGAATGTTCTACGTTGAGGTAAACGAGTTTCATTTAAACCTCTTCTTCGCTCCTTGAAACGGTAAGCAACCAGAATGTTCACTCTTTTGCGATGTCGATTGTTGTTCGCATAGCGCGCATTGTTGCAATGCGAAGAAATTGCTGAAACAACGATCCATTTTTGTCCGCGCGAGAGTGTCATTTGCGGGTATTATCGTGATCAAAAACCGTAACTGGTCCACCGAGAGACGCACGCAGCGTCACGCAAATGACCCCTGGACTGCGGAACAAATATGTGGGCATTACATAACGCATTAAGATGCCGAGATTGCGTAGTGCAAAAAATATCACGTTTTATTATTCGCTTTCCGGTTATCGCCGTGGTCATCGCTGATCTACAGAACGCGTTGACTCGATTCTCGGAGGTACTCGTACGTGTATTGGACCACATGCGTCCATGTGTGAATGCACAGGCTAGTATTAGGTGCCGCTGCGAAACTGTGAGGAACCGCATTCAAAGAGGCACGAGCCAAGATAGAAATGGCTGGGAAGTTAATAAACGTCGTTTGAATCGTAATAGAAGGAGGAATTATTTCGTATTGAGTAAAGATTTGCAACGAATTTACTAGTACCGAATTCAGCAAATGCTGGCGTATTATATAAGCCACGTACTGATAACAAAAAGTATTGGAGGTTAGTATACGATTTCAGATTACCAATTGTAAGACATTGTTTCTATACGTTACACATAGATACTTTTTCTTCCAAAATGCAATGTATTTTACTTTAAGCCACAAATATAAATTATTTTCTTTCTATGCAATAGTTAAATTTGTCGTTTAATGTCATTTGTCTATTTTGAAGATAAATTTAAAGTATTCTATTTGTTTATGTGACATTAAAGATATCCAAACCTAGTTTTTATCATTATAGTTTCACAATTGTAATCTATTTAATTGATAAAATATTTATCTTTACTCTTTTGCTTTATCGACAAAGTGATTTTGTTGTTGTTATGTGCAAGAGGAAAAACATTGTTTGTCATTAACTAATAAGTTAAAGATTTATATGTATTTGTTGTATATGTTTAAGTTGCAATGCATGTTATGACAGTTTTTAGTATTATATTCAATTACGTTAGTGAATTTATTGTGACTATTTATCAAATTATCCCGTAAATAATTGTGTTAGTGAATTAAACCGCTTCTGTATTAAATGAACAATAACATTTGCTCAAATTATGTATATATATATATATATGTATACCTGTGGTTTCACAAATTTCTTTCCTCTAATGAGATGTGTTTCTAACTACTAAACTAATAAAATTTGTTGTAGCACAATCATATTGGTGTATTTTATGACTGGCAACCTCATCGGCGCTAGTATGATTGTCGCGAGTATTTGATTTATAAAGCTTTATAACAGAGTGGTCATTAAAATGAGTTCAGTTACATAGTGATAACCTTTAAGTTAAATCAAAGTGAAGACGAAAATGTCATGTGTTTTATTTGTTATATTAGACGTGACAGGAAGATTAGTAAAGTCAGGATAAAGAATGATATTTTAGTCATCCTAAGATGTCATACCTTACACAATAAATGAGGGAAAGACGTTATCAGTAAATTTGGGCTTAGCACTGGCTGCTGGTATCCCGATGTTTCACCTTGGTCAAACACTACTCTTTGAAAAAAAGGGAGGACACGTGTGTGCACGTTTTCGTACAAATTAACTAATTATCGTTGGCAGTTGATAAAGAAAAATGCTGATAACCATGTTTACTCGACGTTAACAAAGAAAAAGTTGGAAGATACAAGCGGTAAAATTTAGAGAAACTATACTGGTCCACGTCTGGTAACTGAAATTGTAAAATAGTACTAGCAAGGTTAAGATGTAAGATACATGTAACACTAAAAAAAATGCGGTTAATTCCGGAAATGAAAAAATTATTGTTCGTACAAACCCAGTACTAACGCTCTCGTCGATCGTCTCATAGATCAGATTACTTTCGCCAGATACTGACAAGGTTATTCTCTGTGACCTCTAACAGAGAAATTTTGCACCAAGTTGTCCATCAATTTCCCGCGATATAACCCAGTCGCTGCGCTACCGATTACATTATCCACTTCGATTCCCGTTTTGTTCCAGGCGAGCCTCTCGAACGCTCGCCGCCACCGTTCCAAGATAGACGCTTCCGGGAAGCGTGGCGATCCCGAGGCAGCGAAGGCCGGAGAGGCTATCTGCGCGGCCAGATGTGCCGGAGCCGCAGCTACGCGGCCCATAACGTTCGGCGAGCGATAAAGTTGAAAAAGTTGGAGAAGTTGACGAGTCGTCAACCGGCAGTCTCTCCGCGCGTCTGAGCTTCATTAGCAGCCGTAGCGTCGCGTTCGACGTTACGTTTGGTTATTCCGCGTTCAATCAACGTCGCGACGCGTCTCGCCGCGAGCAACCTGTCCGAGGCGTGACAAGCGGTAGACCATCCGGCGAGGATCGATGAGCAGTCCGACAGTGGGTCGCGGTGGGTATGTGCACGGTCATCGTCTCGATGGCTTTTTAAAAGGTGACGGTGGCGCCTCGGCCGTCAGTCCAGATAATCCGGCTAAAAAAACAATGCCGCTCTCTCCGGAAATGGCTCGTCCCGCCTTATTAAAATCAGCCGGCATGCCTCCGGCCGTCGAGGGTCTGAACGTCCTCTAATCACCCGACTCTTCTTCTGTTTTTTCTAGATCCAACGACTCAGTTATCGCGATAAGGCGAGAGATCTCCGAAGCTCCGCCGGTTCCCCAAAAACGATCGCATCCGCAATTTGCCCCATTGTTTTGCTTTCCCGTCGCCGGTTCACCTGTCGGATGCTTTCCCAGGGATCGACATCGGCGTCGACAGACCCGGCTCTCCCCCACTGGATTTCCACGCGCCGAAATGCAGCCTCCTCGCAAAACTCCCGTCAAGCGTGCGAACGCCGCGATTAATCATCGAACACAACGGCGATTCGCATTATCGGACCCCATTCCCGACCACTGGCATCTTCCGCGGCGGACCGCGTTTCGGTGGACGGAGTGAGGCCGTCGTCGTGCAGGCGTGGCGAGGTGAAAAATCGATAAGGACAAAATCCCATTAGTATGCCACCCATTCTTATCTGCCGCCCGTGCAATAAAACCACTACGACCAATTAGCGACGCTCGGCGGAGCTTCTCGATTCTCGGAGGGAACGTTGCCGAGCAATCAAGGTCAATCGGAGATTGAAGGGAGGAGGGAAGATCCGCGCCGTTTAACTCCCAGGTGGTGTTTACCGTCATCGCACGGGAAAAAATGACGAGACGGGCCGACCGTCGCGCAAAAAAAATGATACGAGGTCCTAAGCAGCGGCGGAGGAAGATGCAACCGGACTCTAAACGCGTTGCAGCTGTGAGAGCCGTGTCGCTTAATTTATAGCATCAGGGGACGTTAAGATACCGACACTCGTCGGCAGGCGGGCTGGGGAGGGGAGGAGGGAACGAGCGCGAGAGACAAGTATTCTTTATGCGCCTTATCGGCCTTATCGAATGGCCGGTAGTGATGTGACCCGAGGCGACGCGACGGTCCCCGCTCCGTGTTATTTACGAGTACCACTGCCGCGGCCACGGAGGTCTAGACGGCCTTCCCCCTCCCCATCCGCGCCTTCCCTCCTCGCCGCCCCGTCACATCCTCGCCCTGCCTCCTATTCTTTTTCTCCGAGACACCGTTTCTTTTTTGTATCCCGCGAGATTCGAAGTAACGACCCGCCAGCTAACTTCGCTCGTATTCTCCCTCTCACTCCCTCTTTCCTTTCCCTTTCCCTCTGCTCCGTCTCCTCCTCTTACCTCGCCACGGAGCAACGACTCGGGCTGAGCTCTTTCGGTGGGTTTCTCGATTATCGCGCATCTATGACGATGCCCGCTGCACTTGTCCTAAAATTTCGACCACGATTTTCTACGCCTGGTCCGATGGATCATGAGAAACCGACTGTGGCGCGTCTCGGATATTTCGTGTGATCTCACGATCGCGCCGGTTGGAAGGTGTCTGACCTTGTACAAGGTCGCAGGCGGTGTAAACGAGGCCGTTTTGTATAATGCATTAATTGTAATTCAGTGTGCGGCTTGCCTGGGTCACAATCCTCTCAAGTTCACAGGGAAGACTTTTCATACGGTTGTGTGTCGTCACGTAACCTTGAGGGTCGTTGTAATGACAATCCAAGGTTAATGCGTGGACTATCGTTCCACCGGTTAATGACAATTGAATCGTTGAAACTGAGCATTATCGTAATGCGCATGTTGCGTAACTGTTGCACAAGGACGGTGATAGGCTTTGAATTCCGTAAAGAAGACGGAACAACTCATAACGAATGAAAATGAACGTGTGCTCGATGAAATATCCGCGTGCCGTCCCACGTGACACTAACAAAGGTCAACGAAATAATCCTCGGTTGTCAACCTGGAACAGGCGCGATTATCGATCTGATGATATACAACCAACTACCGTCGAATGTCGCTGGGAAATGGATTACTGACAAACGTTTCACCTCCGATCAATAACTTTACGGTGTCAAGCAACCCGAACAACGTCAAGAAACGTTGCAAACTGATTGACGACATGTCTCTCGATTGTACAACGTATGTGAACAAAAGGCTTATTATTTTCGACAACGCCAGTTAAACAGCACGAACGTTCGTCTTTCCTTGACGAAGGTCACCGCGTGAAGTGAGCGAACTCAAAACGAATCCCGTTGCCCCCCCCCCCTCAATCGCGACCAACAGTTAATCACGATGACAACGTGCCGCGGGCAGTGAGTTACGACCAGGCGGTTGACCTTGGACTGGAAATTCTAATTCCCGCGACACTTAAACCGTTACATAGGATCGCGGGTGTGTCGTAAGTTTCGCGAGACGAAACGGACGAGACGCGGCGAGACGTAAAAATGATAATAGGATATTTCGACGTAACGGCTGGCACGTCTTCCGCGGCCCGGAGCTCGGTAGGACGCCGCCCGGCCAGTCGTCTATTCGCCTACGATCTCTGAGCTCTCGAGGTGCCGTACGGCCGGGCTTGGCGTCTGATTGATATACGGACTGTTAAGTGTTTGCAATACCGACGTTTATATCCGCCTCTAATACTTTCGGCCATAAATAACCGGCCGCTACGAGTGTTACGAACGGCGCAACCTGCGCACCGCTGGTGTCTGAGAAGACACTGTCCAGAGCCGGATTTAAAAGTCGCGCCTTCGTCGCGATACCATCGCCAACCTTGTCGCTGTGGGTAACACCCGTGCGAGTTGTATGTGCCGAGTCGCCAAAGGGTTTTCAGGAAGTCGAATGATCGAGCGGAACCGGGTAAGCGGGAGAACAAGGCGAGATAAAAACAGCGCCGTTCCAGACCGGGAACTCCCCGACGGAGTTCTTATCGCTTCTGAGAAACGTTCCTCCGCGTCTGTCTCGACGACCCTGCGACGGCGGACGGATTGAGATGCAGGAATCGCCCCGCTCCCTCCTCCATCCGAAGGCCCCCTGCCATCGAAAATTTGTCAGAAACCGTCAATTCATTAATAACGCTCGGCGTCTGATCGGTAGCCGAGGCCCGGGAATGCCGAATCTATCTCGGCCCGGATCAGGCGTCGTCCACACGAATGCTGTACGACGCGGCGCGTCGAGATAAGCATGCCATTTGAATTCATTTTACAAGAGAACAATCTCGGACGCATCTGGACACGTTACCATAACAGTCTCATTTTGGAAAAAGAGCGGCAGCTCAATTCCTCGCGACGGCCACCGTTCCTCGCGCTCGCATTCCTTCGTAGATTTTCGGTGCCTTTATCTACCCGTTGCCGGTCATTTATCTCCGCCGGCGATAAATGTACCTTTCCTCCTATTTATTTATCTGCTCATCTTCGCCGCCCCGCTCCCGCCCATCCGCAAGCACCGAGCACGTGGCATCTGACAGCGCCCTCTTTATTGCAAGCAGAACGGTCTAATAAGCAACCGAGTGGCGTTCATAAATCCACGCGCCGCTACTGCAACCCACCGCGGTGACACCCGCCAACTGTTTTTGCCCGCCATCCACTGCCCGTGACGCGCTTCCAGACCGTGCTCGCGTTCACGGAACAGTACAGCGGAAAATGGAACGACGTTTCACGAGAGTTTGATAACCGACCACCGTCAATGCGAAGTTTCCCCGCTCTGGATATACATCACGGAATGTCTTTCTCGGAAACGTCATGCGGAACAACGCTGTCGAGGCGGGCGCAAAGGCGTACTCGACAATGGGCTCTGCAGCGCGTGCGCGCCGGTTACTCCGACGACCGGCAAAAGGAGGCTAAGTTTTGGTCAATTTGTGTGGAATCACTCAGCCGTCCACGGCTAAAGTTGCGGCCAGCTCGACCGATGAATGCGTGCTTTTTTTTGTCAAGCCGAGCTTTCGTGCCGGAGGCCGTAGGAGGTCCGCGCGCAACACCTGCAGCGCGCCGCAATGGCAAGGGCGCAGCCACAAGCATCGGACGCGAGTCGCTTGCTCTCCAGGTGTCAAGACCAACTACTGCGACGCGCCACCGACCAAACGATACTTTACTCGTTTCGTTCCGTACCGCGCGCCGAGGGAAAGGTTACTCTGGAAATTACTCTGTTTGATGTACTTGACAAGTGTGAAAAACCGCAGTCGGCTATGCGCGTTTTTACCGAGGTGATATAGCACGCGTTCCAACGTTCGCCGTACCGCGGGATGCTGGATAAATTAAATGTTGAACGTTGCGATCAATTTGCATACAGATTTGAATTCTATAACGTAACACGTATCGACGTACTGTCCGGATTATTTTGTATGTTGCCCGCGCCTTTAATCTGACAGCTATAAATGGTTGCAGTTCTTAGCGCAAGTCTTTGGTAAACGACATTTGCGGTTTGCAATTGGCGAAAGTGCTTAATTGATACTTTGTCACTGATCAGAACTAACACTTATTAGTGACGTTATAGCCGAAAAGACGAATGTTCCGACAATTTAGCTGAACTGAAATTACGATTGTTGTGTACATTTATAACGAATGAACATTAACGACCTGGTTGAGTATACTAGAAAATATTTTTACCGTTTCAGTTTAATACACCAAGCATTTTTTATGATAACGTAGTAAATTTCAGTATACATTTATTTCGTAGCGGAACAAACCGCCTTTTATTAAAAATCACAATGGCGGTTACCATTATAACGATGGAAAAAATAACAAAAATTTATGTATACGTATATATTATAACTGGAACATTTGTGTGTCGTAGTTGAAATGACAAACTTTTCATTATCAAAGTGATCATACAAAGAAACGAAAAGAAAAATAGGTAATTCGGCAAACAAAATTAATTCTTACCGTTAGAACGCAAAAACAACGTCGTTACACTAACGTTACATTCGTACAGATTACATATATCTACACCGTCCACATTTGAAGAAACTTAGATGAGCAAAGACGAAAAGTCAATATCGTATAACAAAGTAAACACAGTGGCCGTAACAAGGTACAAGCCCGAGATAAAGAAACTACATGGCAACAAAGAAACATCGCTGCCGCAGAAGTCAGCCATACGTTTCCAATATCTCTAGCGTCACTTTTTGCCCCGCGGCGAGCCACTGTTTTGATTGAAAGTAATAATTCCTCTCCTCGCCTCCCGGGGGACAGAGCAGCCCGTCTGGATTAACTCCACGGTAGAAATCTCGTCGGATAATTTGACGTTTGTCAATCACTTCGACCGAAGTCTCTTCAGCCTCGATCACTTTTTTACAGCGCGGTTTATCTTCTGGCGTTCGACGTTCCGCCCGCTGCCAGCCGCAAGAGCTGTAAACCGTAACATGACACGCGCCATTGGAGGGTAGACCTCGTTGTTTATCAGTCCCAAATGAGAGGTAGCGTGTCGAGCAAACATTCACACTGCGCCGATGAAACAAGCCTCGTCCTCGCCGAGCCTGTGTTTGTCAACACGTTCGCCTTCGCGCGTACACGAGCGCAAGTGCCATTTTCGTCTCCCCGATTGCGTGAAGAGCGGCTCGATGAAGCGACGGGCGAAATCAATAAGCTCCGAAGTTTCTTCGTCCCTTGGCTGGGCTTATGACGAGACATGCCTAATCTCCGATGGCGGACGAGTCCTCGAGCGTGGTTCGTTTTTCCGCGACGAGAGGTCTCACGCGTATCACGGGAAGACGCGTTTTTTGTCGAGTCCCCCCGCGAACGGCGACTATGGTGCGGGCCACGAACAGGGGAACGGAGTGATTCACAGAGCGATCGGCGAGGCGCTCGTTCGATCGATACGCGTCAGCGCGGGAGGAAAAAAGAGGAGAGCACAACGACCGTTTCGTTCCTTTGACTCGGCTGGATTCCTGGGCGGATTACGGGCGAAGGCAACCCGAGAATCCAACGTGCCATTGTTCAGGGCATAATCGGGCGAGTGCGTCGAAAATCCGACGTGTCTCGAATCCCGCTTAATTAAAAGCCTCGTGCGCGCGCGATCTCTATGTTCTCGATGAGCGTCGAGAGAGGCACGTGGCCCGCACGTGTCGGTAAGAGGATATCCGTAGGCCGTTCGTACGGCGGCTCCGCCAGCCTGCGACGTCCGTCGACTCGACGCTGCGTCACCGCTCAGGTGCCCGATGCCTCGCCTCCTCAGCCTCTTGACCCGCGTGTAAATCCCGAGCCCGTAAATCTCGCCGGACAATCCGGCGGACGTGTTGCCGTTAACAATCATGCAGCATTAAATGCTCGTATAACGAGGCGAACCCGGCACCCGCAATTACGCATCGAGCATTTGCTCGGCGTGCAACCGTTTGCCGGACATTTGTGCTCGGGTCCGTCCATTCAGGCAGACCGCTGGTCTGAAAGGAGCCTGGTATCGTTGACCGACCGTTGCAGCGAGAATCATTTCACCAAAATGGGCCAGCGTGAATGACCCGCCACAGCAGCTTGCGACTGACCGCCCGAGCCAACAATGTTCACCGTGAGCATCGCAGTCGCGCGAAGAGCGGATCGCCGCTCGGAAGCTTCACGCGCCATCGGTCCGTTGTTTTTGCGGTGACCGCGTGGTGACGAATGGCGGCGACAAGAAGCCGCTCACTTTCAGTCAGCGGGAAAGAAGCGGCCGCTTCTTTCCGCAGAAAGCGTGGCCGGAAGTTCGCTCGGACGGTTTCCACCGATGCGCATGGATGCCCCGGGTTTTGCCGCGGCCGCGCAATTTGGCGCAATAATCCGCCGACCGATTTGCATGTTGCCGGTCGAAATCCGAGAGAATCTCGCGTGCCGTTCCAGCGGAACGAGCCGACGAGACGCGTGTCGACGAGGCCGGGGAGGGCGGCCCTGGGTACTCGCGGAAACGTCCGGCGGAGAGATCCCCCTCCCCGCCGGTCCCCGCCGTTTTCCCGGGCGGAAGTGCGCGAGATTGGAGAAGACGCTTCGCGGAAGGCGTCGGAGTGGGCAGGAGCCGCGGCGGGGCGTCGCCGCGCGTCGCGTCGTCCCCGGTGGTGGGGGGAGAGGTGGGCCGTCCGCAGTGGCGATCCAGCCCGCCGGTTGCCCCCTTGTGTTCCGGGAACGTCCGCTCGCGGCGCTGGCTGCACCGAGGCGGGCTTCGCCCGGCGTTGTTCTCTCACTCCGCTTCGCCTCGTCGAGCCGAGTGTAGTGGACAGAGAGCCGCTGCTGCGTCGCAGTCGTTCGTTCCTGGTGCGGTGACACATGCGAGCCGTTGCACCCTCGTCGCGGGACTGGCAGGCCGACGGGCCGGACGGTGCCCGCGGCGCGACGCGGTGGTCCGCGGAGAGCGCCCGGGTCTCGAGCGTGGCCGCCGGGGCCAGCGGCCGGTTCCCCCCCCGCCCCGGGACGCGCCCGCAGAACCCCACTCCCCGCGCACCCGCCCCCGCTCGCCCCCCCGCCAACGCGCCCCCCCTCTCCTTCCGCCCCTCCCTCTCTTCTCAC
>JABFPT010003030.1:1660-16009 GCA_022817245.1 Nixonia krombeini
AAATGTTAACTGAGTGATAATTATTGAAAATAAAATCCGATTTTTCTCATTTCGAAATTACATTTACGTTTCATTCTTTCGGAAGAAATAAAATAAATAACGTATATTTTTGAACTTTTTACACTCCACATTCAATTTTCCTCGGCTTCGTCGAATGGAATGATTTGACGAGACTGACGCAGTTTTGCTTAGTAACGATACAGTAGACGAAAAGATGCATTTCAGTCGGCAAATGACACAATGATACGTTGAAAAGGCGAAAATCTTTTCTGAACGCGTGAATCACCCAACGCCGGTTATTGTAACCGCTGTTAATTAATGACAACATACACGGGATCATTAACGTCCGCATAACACGTGTAATCGCACCTCGCGTGTACAGCTAATCGTGCGCATGCAATTAAGAGCACGCGCTTTCCACAGAACGCCACTGCGCTTCAATAAACTCGTCCTATATTCGGCGCATGCGCAAAGCCATCGGAATGATACAGTGATATTTAAAAAATCGCGAAAACCGCTCATCGATATGTAAGTAGACGCGTATTTCCTTTAAATTTGCGTGCCGTGAATATTAATTCGACTCGTATTAACACACGCGGTCGAGTGTGCGGTACACGATCGTCGAATATTTGTCGCGTGCACAGTTTTTCCGTCACTTGTGTTATTACTTCGATATTTTACCAAATCTTTGGAACATCACGAACTTCTTTCCAACAGTCTTGTGTAAACTTAACTTAAGGTGTCAAAGGAAATTAGGTATATGTGGTACTGTAAATTATGCTTTGATCTAACCTAACCTAACTATTTAGTAGAATTCACACAAACATCGTTGCAAAAATACACGAACATTTCATTTCGCGTTACGTTCAGATAAGAAATTATCTGATAAAAAGTATCGCGGCGAATTTTAAACGTTTTGTTTAAAAAACGTCAAGCGAAAAATTCCGAGTTAGTTAACGACGGTACAAGCATTTGAGCACAAACGACGAGAGCGAACGACACCGTTTCTTCGCGAGGCTCGAGTCGCTGTGGCTTTACGCAATACCGCGCTGTGGTCGCGTGCAGTCGTAGCAGCGGTATCGTGTCGTGTGAAGGTGGCGAATGTTAATGCGTGTAAGAGCGACGAGGAAAACGCGTAACGGGTACCCGAGCGCCCAATCGAGGGCTCGGCACTAGCCGATATCTATCCACCCGATATTGTTGCGATTTCCCCTACGCTCGGTACCGACGAGCCAATAGTTCAGTATTCTTCAACGTAAATACGGATTTCCTAATTACCTGAATAACAGTGAGCACGTGTTTTCAGCCGATTTTTCAATACCGATTTTTTCAACCGATTTTTTCAACCGATTTTTCATTACCGATTTTTTATTACCGATTTTTTCAACCGATTTTTCATTACCGGTTTTTTCAACCGATTTTTTCAACCGATTTTTCATTACCGATTTTTCATTACCGATTTTTTTCAACCGATTTTTCAACCGATTCTTCAATACCGATTTTTTTAAACCGATTTTTTTCAACCGATTTTTTAAAACAGATTTTACATAACCGATTTTTCAGTCAATGTTTCAACATTAGTTTGTTTCTATTAAATTATGCGAACCGATTTTTTGATCGATTTTTTCAATCGATTTTTTAATACCGATTTTCCAATTATCTTTTGACATTGGCTTTTTCTGCCGATTCTTTAGAACCGATTTTCTTGTCTACGTTTTTACTGGATTTTTCAAGAAACAAAAATAAAAATAAATTTTTGTACACTAATTTTATCAGCCATTTTTCCAATTAAATTCATAAATCTGTATAAAATTGTTCGTCGCAAAGAGGACGATGATTTCAAGACAATTTCGATCGTCACGCGTGCATGGCGAATAAAATGATCGTGATGTGGAACAGATGTTTCGCGATGCATCGATTAAATTTTTTTTAGAAAGAAACTCGCCGGGATGAAATGTGACGTGGAAGTAGCACATGCGTCGAGCAGCGTGATCAACAGTGGCTAGTAGTAGTGGCGATAATTGAGCGAGTTAGCTAACAATGAGAAATTCTATTTTTAGCTCGTCAAACATGTAATTATTATCGTAATCGACTCACCGAATTTATGGGCTACACAAATTTGACAGCAACATGTGGCGAACCCTCGACACTCCGTCTTGATTTCAATAAGCGAAACGATACGAATCGATGAATCGTCGATCGCGCGGTTCCTGCCCTCGAGAAGCGCCCGATGACCGGTCGATGCCAATGAGCGTAATTGAAAGATCAACTGCCGCGAGTGTTTACCAAATTTGACGGTTTGTAATCTCGGCTTTCAAGTTCGTCGTTCAATCGAGACGGCGAATCTCGCGCGGGAAAATGATCGGTGTTGCGAGAAAATTATTACCACGCGGGAGAATTATTGTCAAGAAGGAAGTTTAACGTCAATCCATAAATTCATTGTCCCGCGGTAAAATAATTGTCCCTTGAGAAAATTATTGCCGCGTAAGAGAATTATCGTCGCACGGGAAAATAATCGAACGTTTGCGAGACTAAAAAATTAGCAGGTGTAACATTTGCGAAACTAGTCGCCTTTCCTTCGGCGTCTTACGCGAGTGTCCCGACGTGTTGTTCGACCGCAACACAGTACCATAAATTAGTGAATTCTTTTTCCCCCTAATGCGCGGAAAGTGGAAAGAATTTGGCGAAAAATTGTGCAGGGAAAAACAGCGTTACGCTTTTAAAGGCTTTCTAATCGCGACTCCTTTCACTGTCACCTGGCGATTTTAATGGAAAACACCGTTGATTAATGGCCGCCGACGAAACCGTAGCAGCCGTGCAACGTCCCACGCGCGAATTCCCGACTAATATCCGCAACACCTTTCTACGCGTAATTTAGACAAGCGTTCTCGAGTTTACAGCGCGCCGCTTTCCAGGCCCGCGTCTCGTTGGGCCCGAAACGCTGGAGCCCCGCATCTCGGAATCGCTGATCCGCATCTCGATCTTTCCAAGCGCGCATCGATCTTATCACGTTTTTTCGCTCGTGCGAACTGAGAAGCGGCTTATCGGGAACATTACCACGGCGAGATAACGATTCCACTTTATTGTGACGGTTTTCTCCGCCGGTGTACTGTTACCTCACCCACGTGCCCGTAGGGAGAAAAGTTACCTTAAAAAGTACCATTTTCAATCGCGGTTTGACGTTACGCTTGATAAGGTGTACGAAGCTGCGGTAATTACACACACACACACACACACACTCGCAATTACATTACTGATTTTAATCTCAGTGTGTAAAAGAGATAAGTGAACAAGTTTAGATTTGAGCGTAATTATACACTTTTCGTTTGAGAACAATTGGTCGGTGAAAATTACTATTTATAATGGCCATTATTGCTATTAACGAGGTAATTAATAATTACTATTTACATTGCTATGTATAACGATAAAAGGGTATACCGACAAATGTGCGATTTGTTGGTTATTTGTAACAACGTATAAAAAGTACCATTTTTCTCTCGCCTACACAGCCGATTACATTTTTTAACTCACCTTTTTAACCGGTCTTTTCCCCAAGGCATGCAACCCGATTTGAATATTCGCTCTTTAATTACAAAATACGGCTCTCCTCGGTAGATTCCCGCTTAAATATACGTTGCTCGCTGAAAGCGGAAAAGAGACGTCGAATAATGGCATGCTCGATAATGTCACCGCGACGTCGAATTCCTCATAGCGGTGAATCAGCGGAAACCCGATGCGAGGCTCGCGCTGACGACCGCCATTGGACCGTGAACCTATCAATTTAACTGTCCGTGTAACGTACCAGGCGCGAATCCGACGCCGAGTTTCGATGATGCATTAGCCTTGTATTTTGACTGGAAAGGGCGCGCCGACATTTTTTCTGCTTTCTCTTTCCGACTCCTCTTCGTCCCTCTCGTTCACCAACCGCTGCACCACTTTCAACTCTGCTTCTCGCCCGCCATTAAATCCCGGATTTTGCGATTCCATCGGTAGGTACGTAGAGCGAAACGCGTTACATTGTACTGTTTATCATATAAATCGGTGCAACTTCAAGTGGGTGTATCGGTACGGCAATCGCGCGTGGCGCGCCGATACGCGATGGATACTATTTTGATTGGGCTTGATCGCTGCCGGACACGCTTTTCATAATATTATCACAGCTACGGGATAAAGTTTTGATTAACGAGATCGATTGAATTGCAAAGCGAACGTAAGACTTCGGTCCGAGATCATTTGCATACATTTCCCGATTAGGTGCGCGCGCATGGGAAATGTGCGTCTGGCGGTGAACATTTTTCGTGTCAATTTTTGAATTTTGAATATGTACCTGATTTCGAATCCTCGTTTCGAGCAACGTCGTTATTCCTATCGCGTCGATTCGCAAATCGCATAACCGTGCTCGTATATTTCCAACAGTGCGAATTTCCACCACTTTTCCTCTGGAATGTTCCATAAACGGCGATTCTCATCGCGGGACGCGTACGCGACCACAAAACCTTCCCATATTTTCGTGTCGACCGGTCAATTTTGTACCAATCGCGTATCGGGAGGACGGAAAAGGCGTACCTGTTACGGGAATTCCAACGCCCGGTGGTATATTTCACTCCGAAGTGAAGGAGACGCGTCTCACGTTTCGTGTAAACCGTGAAGAGGCATTTCCCTGTTGATATAATCGAGCGCGCTTTCAACTTCATCGCATGCGATTATCGACGTACGTCTTCCCTTATCGCCGCATCTGACACGGCCTTTTCCGAAAAGCTGGCCATTTACGGGCGACCCTCAGGACCCGACCGTCGCATGCCTGCGATGCTTTACACCCGGACACGACCGAGGTGCGGCCGGATGACAATGCTCGATACGCGCCGACATTTGTCACATGGCTTTGTACGCTCGTGTTCCTCTTCCCCGCGCCCTACTACCGACTACTGCTATGCGACTGTGCCTTTGACTAGATCGTTTCCAATTTTATCGTCGACTCAGACTGAATTGCGTAATTACAGTTCAAAGTTATTCGAATGCCCTCGAAATTTCGGCGCCTCTTTCGAATTCAAATATACGAGCGTATGGGGATTTCTAAAGGACACTTGGTCACGTGACACTTGTTATTCGAACATTTGAAAACAAGATCAGACGTTCCGTTACTTTTAACGAAACCTTGCCTTGATACTTGCTCGTGATCAATTATTTACATAGCACGCGTCGTTGTACTTTAAAGACTGGGAACTCTAACCTACAATTCTCGCGTTTACCTTTCCAGAAAAGGTATTGTTGTCCATGTACGCACAAAGAGATAAAACCTCATTGGTGCAATACTCTCTTGTTTTACACCATCTTTTACCATTAATCTACGTCGAATAAAATATACTTTCAACGAGTCAACCTAACCTAAACTTGTTTTAAACACAACCACTGAATTCAAAGTGAGGTTAAAAGTTCGAGCAATACTATTCTTTTCTTTTATCGTCGTCGTATAATATTTTTGAAATTGGTGTTTCTTGATATTTGCAAATGTCTAGTTTGAACCTGCGGCGGACAAATGACGCGTATCACGCGTGATCGCATTTACCCCGTTGCGCCGAGCTCGCGTTGGCCATTACGAATTCCGGGACGTCTGCAATCTTAATGAATTCGAAAGGCGCAGCGCAAGGAAAATAGTGGCAAGTGCGCGTTGATAATGCGAATCGTAATAACTGCACTTGTATATGCAGTCCTTGCGCTATTACAATAACATGAGCAACGATAAGTTACATCACTTATCGCGAAAAACTTCATTACTTTACGAGCATTATTCGATGCATCATACAATTCTACACGTAATTCTTGCGGTATTAACGAAACGTATCGCTTAAAAGGCCACGTTTATTTCACGTTGCTTGGCGTTTTATGCAGTACCGTACTTCTCTCTCTCTCTCTCTGTCTCTGTCTCTATTCCTCTCTCTCTTTCTCGAACAAATAGTTTGCAGCAAAGTTCGCAACAATGACGCGATTATGGAAAGCGAAAGAAATGAAGGGTGATTAAATGTAATTGAATTTTGTTAACTAAAATTACATCCCACGCTTACACTTTGTTTATACAAATTGTTATTAATAGAACGCGACGATGATCAAAGCGGTTCAATCAAATAGCGAATTAATCACATCAATTATCTTTGCGCGCGATATCGAAGTTATGCCCGGTATCCGAATTATTTATAGACTCCGTATCGCGTGATACAGGACCGATAACGATCGTAATCGAGGAAAGTAGGAAAGGTATTCCGGTGAAAATCGGTGATCGAAACGAACGATGAAAAGGAACATAATTTCCGTCGAAGTGTTGATATACGGAATGTCCACTGTGTAACAAAATCTGCTTTTTTGGAATTCGCTTAATTTTTCATGCTTACCGGCACGTGAAAGTTACGTCAGCGGGAGGAACCACGAGTTTCTAGATACCGAACGCGATTACATTTCGTGACGCGCTTTTCCAATCCTTTCACTGACAACTCACGGACACCGCCGCCGGGAAATTATTGTTATTTGTCTCCGCGTCTTTGTCCCGGCGTCGAATTAGTAGCCGGTTGACAAACACGGAAAGCCTCGCGCGATAACGAGCGTTATAAATGGAAGGGCTTCGTGCGTCAACAAATTGACGACGTCTCTACGGAAAAGCCAGCGCATTTCTCACGTAATGGAAATGTGGTACAAAATTAAAATATCCCTCAACGCCCGAACAAACGGTTACAACAAAGTTTGTAAGCAACTTTGCGAGTGATAAATTACGATCGAGAACGCCCGCGTCGTGTCCGGGAAGGGCGATGATTCTTAATCAATAATACCGAGACTTCGCGTTGAGTCGGGCCTAAAAAATCGGCCACACATTCGATTTCTCAGATGTGGTGAGAAAAACGTTTAAAACTGACGAGAGGAAGACGTAAGAACGGTATAAAGAATCGGAACAACCGTTGCTTCACGATAATACGGCGCCGTGAAATTTTCGCCTTTTGAGGTTAGGTTGACACCGCCGCACTTTCCTGCTTGACCGACCGATTGGCCGATAACGCGAACGATCGACGCGGCAACGGCGATTGACGCAACGCGCAGTTATTTCCATCGTTATACATTTTCGTATTATTACGACGTTTAGTGGCGGTTTGCTCGAAGGGTGCCAATAAAAGGCCCCCGGTTCGTGCCCCGGTGAAAAACGTGTCAATTTTCCAGTTTCAGGGCTACAAAGAAATACGTGATGCACGTTTTGAGAAACGTAAGTGCGTTATATCGATTATGCTCGCTTTCTTTGACTCTTGTCCGCATAATAATCGCGCTTCGTGGATTTCCGTGGAAAACTATAAACGTCCGTTTTTTTCTTTCTTGAGCAAGAATTATGGTTGTTTCACATTGGTATTTTATGAATTCCCGTATAACCCGAGTAACCCGCGCCTGTAATCACCGTTATTACGGTGATAGTTTGTTGCTTGGGATTAGAAATAAAGATGGCGATGGACATTTTTCGCGCCGTTTCGTATTCGGAAAAGGTCAAACGCTGCGGTGCAACGTAATGCGAGAAAAGTTGCAATACTTTCTAAGAAAATTCGGGTATAAGTTACGCGAGAAAACACTTATGACGTATACTTAACCTAACCTAACCCGTATAAGTTGTATAACATAAAAAAAACTGATACGACTTCGCGTTATCTCCCCGAAATATTTGACATTGCCGAGTAGTCTACGTTTGTGCGAAAAGTGAAAACATAACCTGTAATTCTGGAGGATTCAATTTTTTCAGAAAAATTGAAAAATTCTGTTCATATCTTTTTTTTCGGTAAATGACAGCGATGTCGAAACTCGTTTTAGAAATCGACTTATTTTTATATATGTTACAGACCGAAATTAGACACGGGATAAGTAACTCACTCTCTCTCTCTCTCTCTCTCTCTCTCTCTCTTATTGCGCCGCGCTATCATTACCCTACACAATTTGAATTCATTCAATGACGCGGAATTCGATACGTACGATCGATCGTGACGTTACACGAACATTGTTTGCTCGACCAGCTCCGGCCGTCGACGAGGTTCTCGTCGCAAATTGTACCACCCACCGGTTACTCTAATTCCTGTAATCCGTTTATTTGCCAACGACCGTTATTATGGCGCCGTGAGAGTACGATACGGTTGCGTAATAATTGTTTACAGGGCAATTCCATCTTCCCTCGTTAAAACTTATTTGCCGATCTTTAACAGCGAAAGCGAGCCTTTTCTAATCAACATTTTCAATAAAATGTAATTACGATCGGAGAGCATGGCTCTGCCGAGTCAGCAACATTTAATTAACGTCGATTGTACGTTTTCAGTCGCGTTTAATGAAGCAAAATAACCCGGTTTACGAGCTGATATAAAATTGATAAAATGCTAAATGTCGAATTAAAATAGGAAAACGCGTGTCGATAAGTTTATCGAGTAGCTAATTAAGCAACGGAAGCAACTCCGAGACCGATCGTTAACAATAATTGGTCCATAAGCGACACGAGAAGTCAGGGATAAAGAACGGCCCTGGACGACGGACAAGGCGCTGGTCGGTAACAAGAAGATCGCACAGGACGCCGAGTCTGGAGAAAGCGATCGTTTGTCATCATCTGCCGCGAATTATTATGCCGGCTAGGACGAAAATAATACGGCTGGGGCGACGTTTGTACTGACGATCGATCAGCTTCCGAAGTGATGGCGACGTTCGTTGAAACACGAACATCACCACCATCCGAGTAGAAATTGAAATAAGGCATTAATAAGGCACTGATCAGGTTGCCCGATCAGAATCCTCATCTTGGTACAAGGCTACTATTTGGCTGGTTGAAATAGGATTTTTTATGGCGTCTTCATTGTATTACAACGTGACCTGATATTTGGTTCACTTTAATCAGGTACTGAAACAGGAATAGGTACTATTGTTCCAGTACAAGTCGAAACAGAGCTTCTCATATGGGTCTAACGTTAAAATCTCATCCGCAATCCTGTTCTATTCCCGGATAATATTTCAGTACCTGATTAGAAGCAACCTGGTACCAGATTGTATTCCAGGAGGATCGTCAAAACGAAAAATGTTACTTTTCCGATACCGTACCAAAGACCTCACAGAAGTCAGATCAGACAAGTATATCAGACTCGTAACGTTACCCGATCGCAGTTATCAGGCACCCTGTCCAGTACCTCGTCAATTCCCCGTCTCAATGTACACTCGAATCCGGAAAGCGTTTCTCGTATCTCTACCAAGAAAAGTGATCACGAAATCACCGAAGACACTTCCAGACACTTCCCATTCATCAATCACTTCAATTGGTGAACTCGACGCGTTAGTACCATTTCCAATATCCTCGGTTGGAAATTCCGGTAAAATGACAGTTCCCACTGGCATATCCCGTAAAGCGCGTCAAATACCTTTTAAACGATAAAGGCGTTTGATATCAGTCGCCGTAAATCACGAAATTGTTTTACATCGGTTATTAATATTCACCGCGGTACTAATGTACAAATGAGATTCTCATTTACGATATGCAGATGAGTCACAAATGGCACTTCGCCACCGACGGTTTCGTCGTTACGAAACTACGGTCGGCCGAAGCGCATCGCGAGTCCGATAAACTCGATAGGTGAAAATCGGCAAAGCCGTGTAAGCTCTCGAAACGGTAGAAATTCGGGAGCCGAGAAACAATGGAAAGTAGCCGAGCTCGTTTGCCCGGCGGAATGGCACTAATTGAGTTTCCAAGTTCTCGGCCGACTTTCACAGTCGCGGGAAGGGCCTGTGACCTATCGCCCGCTGCTGTACAACTTGTACCCGGGTAAAGATAGCGCCTAAAAGGTCCAACGGTGTTTCACCACTCGGCTCAAATGCTTTCGGGAGATAATGATGTTCTCGTGCTCTCGGTTGTAGTTAGGCCGCGTTAGAACTTGTTCATGCGTTAATGTGCTGCCGATAAGCCGACAATTATTTCCCTACTCTTGTACATCAATCTTGAAGTATATAAATAAAAGTAATATATATATATATATATTAAATACCTAATAAAAATCACAAATTTGTGCATTTACACAGGATAAACATTTTATCAATATTCCAATTTTATTGGTATTACGTGTAATATTAATATATAATTGATTTGTCTTACGCTTAATTAATTATTTCCTTTGTTATTAATTTGAAGACTTTTGTTTCGCGTTTAAGAAGCAGCGAACGTGGCATTGCAGTTGTTTCTTCACACGTGATAAAAAAAAATTAAGAAGAGGAACGTTCAGTCGAGATATAATTAAATATCGTTTAATGGCGGTGTTTGATTTCAGTCCGGTAGGCCGGAGGTAAAAAATTTTATTGTTAATGAGAGACTAGACGCTTTTTCAAGCAGTCTCTTGTTATGCCTCGTGCGACGTTTAACGCCACTCGCACCCCATAAGTTCCTTTTTCATGTGAGAGGCGCACCGCTTAACGACTTGTTGACGTATAAGTGTCGGCACGCCCTTCTCTCCCTTAGAATACGCTGCTCTTTTTGTGCAAACACGTTACGTTATTCCGACTGATACACCGAACCGGGCAGAGTAACGTGGACGAATAAAAAGAGAAAAAAGAGAGGGAATAAACCAAAAAGAAAAAAAAAATATGTAATACCAAAAAAAAAATTTTCACAGAAATGAAAAGAAAAGGAGATACGTTCATATCAAGTGTAATAAATAAATTAAATTACTCGACGCAGGTCAATCGTCAACCGATGCTCTGTTTATTGCGAAGGCGTCTGGAGGCGCGATAAATATCGTTAAATATCGTTAATAAATATATCGACTAATTAATCAGTCGCGCGTGTCGGCGCATTAACAGCCGCGTAGAAACCCGAAAAAGGACCCGATCGTAAAATTCTGCTCGATACGTGCTCTCCTACGAATGATTTGAATTATTTGTATGTTCCGCCGGATCACCAAAACATTTATTGTGCGATTCGAACGTGGCCATTCGAATCCATAGCCAATCCGGAGTCTCGTCGAAAGAAATGGAACGTGCACTTTTTTTTCACTTTGGGCGGAACTCGTTCACAAAATTGTGACGAACAAACCGGACGTAAAATAAAAATTTACCGGATTGTAAGATACATAGAAATTAATTATTTCATAAGATTACCATTTTTGGTTTCTAAGTCTAACCTAACCTCTGCAAAGCCGAACTGGCCAAAATTAGCAGACGACAAAACGCGTCGTGATAATTCAATTTTTTCGAATTATATACTTGAAGTCTTTCCTACTTTTGCCAGTCTTTCCCCTAACTTTGCCTACCTCGAAGAGAAATACCGTAAGATAAGGATTGTTTATCCGTGACTTTTTATGGAAAAATGACGTAATACGTGAGTCAACCCTGAAGGAAGGAAAAATCGGTAAGATTTCCCGTGAGCGATGAAAGTCACGCTAACTCCGAAGGATCTTCTTACCGAGACGACTTATCTCCAGTGCTCTACCTGTCTCCGCCAACTTTGATCGGTCAGCGAAAAATAGTCGGAATTCCAGTTGCTCGGTCGAAGTGTCAACGGCGTATCGCCGTGCGCTATGTCCGATATTCCATATACCTGACGACGGCGTTTCCGTGACACGTCCGCGGGTTATCGCACGATTCCCTCTCCGCCGTGAATGCTCGTCCTTTCCTATTTTTTACTGGTTTCGAGTAAGCCTCGGCTAAGGTACCCCGGGGCCGATCGAAACCTGTTAAATTCCTTCGTCGAACGGACGCCCGAAACGCCTGGAAACGCGAAAGCTCGCGAATTCCTGTCGTGCTACGCCAAACCGATCATGCAGCTAACCCTTCTCTTTCCTTACAGATATGGACGGAGTTTCACGCTCGGTACCTGCGGGAGAGTAACGAAAATTAACGCGTGTACAAGGCAGAGGAGTCGAGGGGGTGAGGAGGAGGGGGCGTCTGACTGAGCGGCATTTGCATACGTTACGTGGCGAGAGCGGCGTAAGCCGGAGGAAAACGGCGAAGGAGCGAGGAGGATGAAGCAGAAAGTGACGGAGCGAAAGGCGTCGGGGGAGGGAGGGAGGCGGCGAGGAGGGATCGGGGTGTACCGGCGATCGGCATAATTCCGACAGTCATTGCCCTTCGCTTCTCTTCCTGGACATATACTCGCGTATAAGTTCGCGCGCGACGAAGGACACGTTTGAGTGGCAGAAGTGTGCTCGCGGGACGCGGCGACGGGGCAGGCCGACGAGTCTGCCCGGAAAAGCCGCGTAGGGGAACTATCCGGCGAGGAAACGCGGGGAGGGGAGGAGGTGGTTGCGAAGATCTGGATGGCGATCGGACGGAAGATCGGACGGAAGATCGGTCGTACGATCGGTCGGGAATCGCGGTTCGGTGTCGCGTGCTGCTTCTCCCCGGGATGGTACGCGGTGGTCGCCGGTACGGTTGCGCGACGCGGGGACGCGGCGGTACGGAAAGACGGATGCCGGACGGCGGTGTTGGTGAGTCGATTTCTGGTGCGCTCGTGTTGGTTTCACTCTCGGCGCGGTCGCATGCGTGTGCCCTGTGCGAGCGGTGTGCGCGGCACGCTCGAGTGTGCGTGTGAGCGTGGCCGTGTGTACGTGTCTCTCCTACGAGAGCGAAGAGTGCCCGAACCGAGCCGGAGAAGAGAACCGCGGTACTCGTTCAGTAGTTTCTCGGACGCCGCGCCGGCATCATCATCCGGCCCGGACGCGATGATCTGACGTTCCACCGTAATCCGTGGTGATAGTATACCGCGGGGGCCAGCTCGCCCCGTATATCGGTGTGACCAATACCGACGCGTACGACGCGACCCACCTTCAGGGGTGAGATCGCCGGGCAACGGTGTAACCGCGTATTGAATGTCCGCTCACGAGTGCCGGTGCGTCCGCAAGTCGTTCGTCGCAGGCTGGTCGAGCCTTGGTGCCGCACGCGGTCGGGCCTTGGCCGGCAAGGCGAGAGGTGATGGTGCAGCTTTCTCGCGGTGCAGCGGTCTCACGCGGCATACCCGGCTGCTACGAACCCTTGACTCCGGAAGGATAACCTGGATCGGGTGTTGCGAGAAGGGAGGAAGTCGGCGAGGAAGCCGCCGCAGGACTAATAGACAGGACTGCGTGATTCGGGAGTGTGAGGGGTGGTGAAAAGAACGAGAGGGGAGGGCGAGATCGAGAGA
Source organism: Nixonia krombeini (assembly GCA_022817245.1). Taxonomy (NCBI): domain Eukaryota; kingdom Metazoa; phylum Arthropoda; class Insecta; order Hymenoptera; family Scelionidae; genus Nixonia; species Nixonia krombeini. The sequence goes on from JABFPT010003030.1 coordinate 14,817, forward strand.
AGTTCCCGCGTGAGGTGATTCCGCGCAACTTGTCGCCCTCGAGCGCGCCCCGCCGGCCGCCCCCTCCCGCGCCCCGGTCCAGACCTCCCACTCACGCCCGGGTGGCGGTAATGCGGGGGTGGGAGGGGCGGTGAGGGGCACGGGCGGGGGCGGCGAGAGCGCGGGACGGTCCCCGTGGAGGTGGACCCGCGCGACTGGGTGCCGGGGGGAGTGCCACGCCGGGCCGCCCGGATGGGGCGGCGGTGGAGATGTCGGGATGACGCGCGGGTGTCGGAAGCTCGTGGCCTCAGCGATGGCCAACGATGCGATCCTCTAGATGCTCGTGGAGCGGTTGCCGACTTGCCGCGAGGATCGGCCGGGAGGACCAGCTTCGGTACAGGGGAAAGCGAAAGAGGCGGAGGGGGAGGAGGAAGCGGAGGAAGAGGAAGAGGGACTGCCCGGAGGGGGAGGAAGGGACACGGAGGGCTCGCGAGGGAGTGCGGCCAAGAGCGTCATGCCCGCTGAGATCGACACGGGCGAGCCGAGGGTGCTGCACTGTGATTACCGTGCCGACTGCCCGCTACCGATCGTTACCGAGCCACCTTCCGCCGCAGGCATCGGCCGCCGTCTGACCGAATCCCGCAGGGAAGCGCCGAGGCAACCTCGCGAGGACGCGAGACGCCACGCCGACGACCCTCGCAGGCTCTTCGACCTACCGAGCGCCTCGACGACCTGTCGCGTCGCCTTCGCTCGACGTTGCGACGGTAATCGCGGCGATGCCGACGCTCGCCACGACGAACAGGCGTACGACGGTCGACGACGCCCCTCGTCGAGGACGTCCCTCGGGTACAGGGGGAGGAGGAGGAGGGGGAGGAGAAGGAGAAGCTCGCCCTTCACTAGTCATCCGTTCGAGTGTCCCGGTGGCAAACGGGACGGCGTGGACTTTCGCGAGGGCGAGCAGAAGTGCCGCGTGAGCCGGAAGAAACGGCGAAGACTCTCGTGTTCCTACTTCCAACTTGCCTTTCTTCTCGTGTTCCTCGTATTCGGGCAGAACGTGCTGCTGAAGACGAGCGTGTCGCACCAACTGGCGGGGAAGTCGAACGGCCTCGCCGCTATCACCCTCGGCGGTATGGTCGTCTCCGCGGGGCGCGCCGCGCCGGCCGAACCTATAGCCGACGCGGCCGTTCGAGCCGGCAGATCGGCAAATCTGTCCC
>JABFPT010003032.1:0-10364 GCA_022817245.1 Nixonia krombeini
AAAAGTCAGCGGAAGGTGTGCGAATCCGGTTAAAGAGATGCGCGAAAAATTGACCGATTTTGGTGTAAATTTCATCGAAAATTATGGAAATCGTATTTATGACATGCATTTATCACGCGTGCGTTTCGTTTCGCGACATATTTCAATTACCACGTTGCGTCCGTTCGAAAGCTCTATCCCGCTTCTCGGGAAACTGCGATCCATCGATTTCTCGTTCATTTCGCTTCGTACACGTCGATCAACATTTTCCACTTACAAATGTGCACTTTTCTATTTCCACCGCTTTTCTTGTCGATCACGTGACACGCAAAGGTCGCACGACCTTGCTTACCCGTATGTAAATAACAAGAACAGCTGTATAGATAAAAACTTCCAGCGAATTGGCATTAATTATTAGTTATTAACCAATAATTGTTTCACCGCAAGAACGAAAACTTTCCGACATCGCTGTATATTTCGAGGTCTGCCACGGTATTGCAGTTAAAACTCTCATATCATACCTGTAACGTTTCGCGAGCTTGAAGTAACGTTCTGCAGTGTTCATGTACAAAAGCGGGACTTTACTGCAAAGTAAAAAAGAGTAACAAATCTTTTCTAATTTGTAAATATTCCATGTCATTTTTTATTGGTAATGTAAATATCTTGTGATTAATGCAAATGAAGCACTCTGTGACTGTGTTGTGCATATTAGTAATGTAGAAAATCCTGGAGTTACTTTGACTTTGAACATTTATTGTTCCCGACGTCGCAGTGGACGCGCGAACGAACAAATTAAGCGACCTCGCTACGGCAGGGAAAAATCAGAAACGTTTTCGTTTACCGACCGACGCATCGTCCGGGGTAATGTTGGACGAAACTCGGGATAGTAGTAGGCACGAACCGGTCACTGTTTCACCGACAAATTGCACGACCGTAGTCTACGCTTTTCCCGACAAGGATCGTGTGGTTGTTGGATATATCAATGAATGGATCAATGCCTACTCTTTTATCTCAAGTAAGTGCACCTCAACTGTAGAAAACGTACGAAGAGCATACCGATCTTTACCGACGGTCGATAAAAACGTTCTTACCGACTAAGCACCATTCACGCGTTTCCGTCAGTCGGTAACATCCTGTTTTACCGACTGCGAGCGAAGAAGATAAAACGTAGAAAAAGGAAAATAATGTACCACTTGTTACACGGTAGAAAATCTATTAACGAGCTGCTTCTTCCCAAATTAACCGCACAACGGGTTTTAATGAGCGAAATGAGACAGGTTTTCATTTTGTACGAAAATACGTCGTCGCGAAAATGTAATCATTTGACCCGTATTAAACGAGAGTAGTTTGCAAAGTGCGGTATCATGTCATTTATTATTGATTTCTTTGGTATATACCGAGGAAGGTTATTGACGATTTGAAATGCAGAAACGGACTAGAGAATTCGGTATTTTATATCCTGATAAAAATCGGAAGTGAGGCATGTGAATTTAATAGACCTCGTAGGAAATCAATACCTCATAGCCGGACTATATAGACCACGGTGATTCGAAATATACGTCCGTTACAAGCATTTGATTAGCAGGACGTTTATTGGAACGAATCGAAAGTACGTAAAATTCGACGTATTTCATCCTTGAGTGGTCACGTGATTGATTTCGCTAATCATCCGCCTTTACGACAATCGATATAAATTCCCAAATTTTCGCTTCTAACGTTAAAAAAAAAAAAGCTGCCCATCGTATGATTTTATTCTGCTAGAGAAGATGATTTAAATCGCGTTTCACATGAACTACCACATGTCGCTAATTAAAAGTACTTCCGTAACTGGATAAATTCAAGTTGATGACTGTTAAGCGTAGTTCACTGATTTGACGAGCTCGTTTAAGAGCATTTGAAATGCGTAAAAACCGTGATGTGTCACTGAAACAAGCACGTCACCGATTTCCAAGAGTATTGATTTCTCGTGCTGTGCCAATAACCCAATCATTTTATTAATTAACGGTGTTTCACGGTCTTGCTGTTCAGAATTGTTTGATTTACGTTTTCCTTCCGAGTCTGTTTTTTATTGCATTTAACACGTCTGCATAGGGCACTGTTTTGCATGCACCTGTTTGTAGATTTGACGATAAATTCGTTACCTGAGAATGTACGCTATTTTTCGAAAATCGCATTTTTAGCGATATCGGTTCAGATATTTCGCCGAGACAGAAACAAACCTTCAACGGCTTGACAAGGCAGTATATTCTTTGTTCAAACATTGTCGTCGCAAAATCACATTGTTGCCATTTTTACTCCTCAAAACGCTATTGTATTACACGGCTCGTGTATTAGACATTGCAAAATAAGAACAATATATTAATTGGAAAATGTTAATTAATCAAAATTATCAAATTCGTTTTCATCTTGACAAAATACGATAAATACAACATTTTCTTATCGAGGAGTATAGTCTTCGTGCGAAAAGTATGGTAAAAGTAAGGTGTGCTGACGTGACTAACGTGTAACGACATGTTTCCCATTTAACAGATAATCAAGAAAAATTCTATCTGTACATCATCGTATCGGTGTCAGCCGGCGTGCTACTCTTCTTAGGCCTGGTAATTGGCCGCCTGCTCGTTAGCCGGCACAGAGCTAAGAAGGATGCTAAGTTCCACGCCAACAACGAGACGCTCCCGAACGGATTCACCGACGACATTTCCGAGATCGACGCTGATATCGATCTGACGACGCCGGTCCCAGTGCCGATGCAAGATGCGAGGTGAGAATGACAATCCCACAAAATCCATTCGCCGACAGGCGGTTGTCGTCGATTCTCAGCGCGATATTCCTAAAAACAAATAGAAATTGTATATCTATCCAACGTAGTGTCTCTCGAGACCAAAGCTCTCTTTCAATCCAATTCGCGTATTCTCCAAAACCGTGTCAGCGTCCAATTTCGTTGGACATTTTTTACATTCGTTAAAACCTATCTTACACCACGCATTTTCTCGATAATTAGAATCACGATGGACAAAGGTACTTTTTTCTATCATAATCACGTGACATTGTTAGAAGATACACTTTTTCCATTCTCGTTGCACGTCGACCTTCTGACGGTATAAATTAACGTTTCGTATATTTGGCAGTGTGTTTTGTCAGAACGTGGGATGTGTTTGATGAGAAGGCACGCGAGTTTCAAAAGGATATAGAAATGTTGGGTAAATAAAGGGAGCGTGACCGAGAAAGGCCAGAGAGACGCTCTCGCCTTTCCCCAATTGCGATAAAAAGGCCGAGAAGCGTAACAGAAGCGCGCTGTTCCGTGCCAAGAGCTCAACGTGCGAAACACCAGTCATCTATTTCGTCTCTATTTGCAGAATCCCGGAGACGCAATTGGCAGAGCGGCTGCACGGCGAGCGATACTACAACGACGCGAGGATACCGCTGTCACCGACGGCCGTACATCCGGTGCACCACGTGGTCGAGCCAGGAGTCCGCGTCGACCTGGGCAATCACATGGTCGGGACAGACAGTCTGCACGCGATCCTCCGCACAGAGAATCCCAGGGGCTTGAACACGAAGAGTTACTACTACGGCTGACAGGAGCAAGGGGTTGTCCTGCGCGAGGGACGACCCCCCACCCTTAGCCCCGTGCCCGAAGTCAGCACCAGGAAGTACTGCTTCTGAGCCGACACCTTGGCACGCGCTTCCCCCGCTCTGTAAATAATTGTCGGACGAGAGTCGCGACCCCCGACGCGGAACACATGCTCAAACGAATCGTCGAAACACACTTTGTTTTTTATTCCCCTCGGCTGCCCACCGCGATTACCGACCGGTCCCCGCTGCGGCGAACTGTCGGTAAACCGCGCTCCGGCACGGGAGGGACTTCGGCTGTTCCTGTTTTACCGACCGAGCCACTTCAAATTTTTAACTTCGGATTTCGGTTTAAACAACGCCACGGGATATTCTCGTTTTCTTAAACGAAGGAGAACCGTCTGTGCAGAAGGCCGAGTGGCCAACGCGATTCGAGATTTCACTCCGGGGAAACTAACCTCACAAAATTTTGTTCGCGATGCGTTTCTGATACTCTATTCACTTCTGGACGCAACCTTTAGCTTTCGCCGATGTTCCAATGAGTTTCAAGCACGAACGTTTGTCCTTCGATTTAACATACGATCAGCGGAAACTTTTGTTCCAAACTGAATTTTCTACGTCGATAAAACAGAGAGGTGCAGGGTTGAATTTCGGAATACCAAAATTCTTTCGACCACAATACCACAGAATTGTCACATATATTAAAAGAAAAAAAGAAAAAAACAAGAAAACTGAAAAAAAAAACGTCTGAAAGATATTTTGTACGCCTGACATCATTTCAAATCAGCCACTCAAGGCTCTATCTTTTTTTAAAAAAAAAAACTCGTTCGTACGTTACAATAGCCCGGTTATGCATCAGTTTGCAAAACGCGGAGCTTAATTAACGTTAGATTCCATGTTATGTACATATTAAAACGTAGTCAAAAAACCGGAGGGAACTGGCCAGCGGTCCTTTTGAAAATCCGGGAATCTCTAAATCCGATTCTTCTCGTTTCCCTCTCCCCCGCGTCGTTCCACTTCCCCTTTATTTACGGCGCGACACGTGGTCGAGCCGGCTTATTGAGAACGAGACGCGGAAAAGTTCGCGACATCGCGAAATGTGGTATTGATCACGGTCAAATAAATTCCGGCCGATCGGTCCCCATTCATTTTCCATGGTCCAGTTCCTCCGCCGCGCGCAGTCTGGTCACTCCAGCGCGGTTTTCCGGCGAAATCTCGCGCACGATCGAAGACGTCAAAAATTATTCAAAAAACCTAGGAAAAAACGATCGACGAAATTGTTGCATATGCGTGGAAAACGCGTAAATTCGACGGTGATTCGATCCGATGTTGAATTCGAAGACGAAAGTGCGATGTATTGCCGCAGGGTTGTAACCGCGCACATTCTGTGTATGCATTTTCTCTTTTTTCGTTCCATCGATTTTCGTCCTTTGTGCTTCGTAATCTCGGGGCGATAGTCGACAAAGGCCGTTGGAAACGTAACGCCAGCAACGACGAATCATTTCCAGTAACGCGTTCTTTCTGCTTCCATGTGGTTTCGAATAAACCCCCTCCCCCTCCCTCCCCCATGTCCACCATCAACCGGATTATTTTCAATGTTCAACGCATTCGCAACGACTCGATTGGCCGTTTACGTCCGCTCGTCGTATCGGCTCTGTACGCGAGGCATCTGAGATCGCGTCACGCGAGGTTTTTTCAAAGGTTGGCGTGCCGCTGCATTAAAGGCAAATCGATGAACATTACGAAAAAATGTGTGACAACTTATGTTTACAAATTGCGCATTACGACGGTAAAGAATGAAAAAAAAAAAGAGCCTGCAGTTTCCCCTCGAGTACGCAAATGCGGTAGAAACGTTTAAGACGATTAATATCAATTAAGGGACGAGAAATTTGAATCGTACGGTATAAATCGTGGAGTAATTGAAGATTCGTACATCTCGCAAGTTTCACTGTTTTCCCTCGGTGTATCCGCTAATTACGTTTCCGGTTTTGCTCCGGGGCTTCGTTCACGAGGAAAAATCGGTTGCGGAACACGACGATAACAACTTCCGCGCGGAAGATGTTTATAAAACGTCGACGTGGCAAATAATCAAGGACTCATTGACGCAGCGGTAACACGTTTACGATCCCCGGACGAGCGTGAATGAAATGGTTAATTTCCAATTTCAAAGATACGTTCCATTCGAGGCGGGATCGATCGTAATTTTTGTTCGGCGGGAATTTACGTGCGAGTCGCGCGTAGGTGATCCCGCCGTTCGTCGGTGGATCGATCCCCCTTGATCAAGATCCAGGCGGGAAGTGCGCGACGCGGCTGCGCAAAACTGGCTGTCAGAAAATGTTGCAATTAAGAGTCGCTTCTCTTCGAGAAAGCTTCGATTTTTCATCCCGAAATCTTCGGGTTGCCGGTTAGCCATCTTCTGTCCTTCTCTCTCACCATTATACCAGTATCTTCCATCCCGCTTCCTCCCTCGCTCGTTTAATTTATCGGCATCTTCTTCCATCTCGCTCGTTCGCCAGCCAAGTTTTGACCTTCGAAGATTTCGGGAGCGATTCCTTTATACGCAGTTTTGTCTTTAGGGTGATAAGTTAATTTCCTGCCAACGAGCCGGAGTGTAAATGAAGCGGGGCGAATGAGAGACTCGTACCAAAGATTATCTAGAATTTATTATTGATATAATGATATGTCTATTCTTGTTGAAGCATTTTCAGCGGAGTGCCTGATACTTCGAAAGAGTGTGGTATATTAGGTGCACATTCCGTACACATACTTGCTTTGAACCGCTGCTTTTGTAGGGCAGTCCGCGAAATTGAATACGATGGTTGCGTCGAGGAAACACAGCGAGAGAGAGAGAGAGAAATTAAACATGACGGGAGGAAGAACCGTGAAACGCCGACGGAATTAGAAAGTTTCAATCTCGGCGCATCTTCGTAAAAGGATCATTGCGAGTGAAACGACAACAATTCCGAACAATTTTTATTACATTGTTAAAAAGTACCGCATTGTTAACCCTTTGTACCCCGGTTGACCCCGCACGCGAAATCTTCGCCTCAGAAAAGTGTGCCGTAGTTGATGTCGGTCGATGGTTACGAAGGAACATCCGGTGTGCGAAGGGTAAAAAAATGTACGGTTGTTCTAAGCGATTTTACACGACAATCCAGGAACTAAGCGTCATCCTAAAACGAAAATTCATCGTGTACCTAACATACTTTTCTTTCGCCATACTCGTAGAAACTTTTGTATGAATAAACCAATGAACATAAGAAATATTGCGGAAGCGAACATGTCAATAGATTTGTATGTGAGTACTTATACCAATTTGTAAATACGCACTGTAAAGAATCGTCGGCTCACTCGACTCGTTTTTCGATCTCAGCGCAGGCCGTCGACACTGTATAAAATATATATTTACCGAGCACATTGTTCAATGGTGTTTGTTAAACGAGCGGCCGCTCAAGATCGTCCAAGCGGAAGATCCGGGAAACACGGACATCCGAAGGCGACCGTTCCGCTTTTCGAGAACATCGGCGCTTCGCTCGAGCGTCGATTCGCGGGCGTGTAAATATCCGATCGAGCCCGCGAGTCGACCGAGGGACCGAATCTCGACCGTTTGTTTCCGTGCGAGCGATTTGCGATCTCATGGCAAAAATCTCGTGAAATGCAGGAACGCGATCGGACGTAACTGTTCTCTGCTACTTTAACGTTATTGCTTCGTTATCGCAACTGCTCATTAAAATTACTGCTAATTAGGATTGCTGATAATTAAAATGTACTAAATACTTACCTGGAGAAGTACGTTTCTTTTACGCCGACGTGATAGTATTACTCGGATAAGGTTTCAAACTGTCGACAACAGCTGAAACGAATGTATCAGGTCGGAAACTATGAAACGGGCGTTGAACAAACGTCCAGACTAAATAAAAACGCCCGTTTCATAGTTTCCAACCTAATATTGTATTGCTAATAATAAATTTATGTAATTAGTTAATTACTTTTTTCATTAGTTGATTACTCTTTTAATCAGTAGCGTAAGGTTACACTGTTTTGTTACGTTTTTGAACAGTAACGTTTTTTTTTTTTCTTTAAGCAGTGGCGGATAAAAAACGTCGAGGGCGTTCCTGTTTTCCAAATTTTTTCTACGATATTTTTCAATATTTAGCTATTGTTTGGAACTGCGACAAGAGTGAACTGCCATATTCGATAGCCGCGTCTATTTCGTCAAACGACGAATATTAAGGTTATCGTGCACAAAGTAAATCTCTCCTGCGAGCGTGTATGAAGATATGTATATATATATAACACACACACACACAGACACCGATCCAAAGATTTTAATGTTAAGTTACGGAAGAAGCCGTCGAATCGTTCGCGAAATTAAGGCTCTTTCTCATAGTTCGTCTTCCAACGGCAGAGGAAGTTCAGCCTTCGGAATATATTGTTTCAGGCACATCGGGATTCGTGCAGTTTGCATTGCTTGACAACGGAACAATTAAGTCGCGAGTGGAAAATCTATACTTCCTTAGTCGCACAACTTTTATCACTTACATACTCATATCTCATAATACGAACATGTTTATACTAGAGAACATAAAAGTGTGACGTACAGGACGTTTTTAAATCAACATGTGTCGGTACACACAATTGTACACGCACACACGCGTCAATGAAATATTCAGGCTAAAATTTAATCCCTTAATACACTTTTGTACAAGTAAAAAAAAAAAAAAACTATTTTCTGAAAAAATACTTCGCCAACAAATTTTTAAACGTAATTATGAAGAAACTTTTTTTTTCTCCATTTCAAAATATCCTCCTGTCGAAAATACTCTAAAATGTTACGATACACGTATGTAAATATGTGTGCAATTATAATACACGTGTGATACCAATGTGTACATACCAACGTGTCTTATGCACCAACACACGTCGATCTAGAAACTGCCTGCACGTCTGCTACATTAACGTCAAGTCGACGAGCGACCATGTAAGTTATAGCAATTACGATATATTACATAAATGACTGTTGGTTATAACATCAAAAATAAATATGAAAAATTGTCATAAAAACGCCTCGTTTGCTGATACTTCCCAAGGCCTTGACACCATTTCCCGCCGACAGCGCCGCGCTCGGATCCGCCGACAATTATTTCTTCGCCGAACAGTCGTACGGCGGATTCGTTCGAAATGTGTCTGCGTTTAATTAACCCTTTGCGGATTTACGCAGCTGTCCGCCGTAAACCATCGGCGTAGCCGATAAACCGAGATACGCGTTCGCCAAAAGCAACCAAACATGGCCGCTATACGCCGGTGTGTGCGCATTCGGCGAATATCCGGTTCGCGGAAGCAAAACGTCGAACTACGTCGGTGATGAAATTAATCGAAGTATAGCACAAAGGGTTAATTATCTCGTTGATCTTATCAAACGTTATAATTATGGCGCGACTGTCGATACCGACGATGCTGAATAGATATGAATTTTTACGCGGTTGATCCGGTTATTTCGCTTTTTATTACCCCCCACCCCTCGGTCGTTTGTCGGCGAAGCAGCATTGGCAATATAAGTGTCGCCGTTGTTTGCGACAATAAGTAGTAAATTTCGTTATATTCGTACCGAGTTTTCACGGCGGAAGAGAAATATCGCGAAAAGTGGCACTGTGTTAACCCTCTTCCACTTTTTCACGTATTTTTTCCTTCCCCCCTTTTCTCCTTCTTTGTCGTCGTTTCGCTCGGCAAAGACTTTCCCGCATTCTCGTGCTTTGTCGGTGGAAAATATATAAACCGGATAAGCAGTCGTGGGAAACAATACCCTCTTTTCCTTACCGCGTATACTCGTTACGACGGTAATGTAGAAAATGTCGAGTCACGCTCGACCATTCGCTGGGAAAGTGACGTCGAGTCTGACTCGACAGACAATTCGGCGTAAATATGGTCGATGGAAAAATAATACGGTAACTGTTTGCGCCGATCGTCGCAGTTGGCAACCAGATGTCACCGTACGCGAAATATTTGCCAAAAAAAAAAAAAAGTCCTTTGTCCTCTCTCGCTCGTCTACAAAGACGCGAACGGAAGTAGGCGACTGAGGAAATTTACGACTGTTGTTCTGGAAAACATCGTACGCGGTCATCGGAATCGCTTCACTTTTCCCGAATCGCGATACCGTAAAACAAACAGCTGCACATACTTTCCACCACTAAACAGATATTTGCACGGACACGAAAGCGCAGCTTCGGTCACCGATCGGTGTATTTAATTAGCGCGCTAATTAGCGGCTAAATGCGTAAACAAATAAACAAATATAACCATCGCGTAGAAAAGTCGTATCGGTAGTTTATATTTCACGGGTATAAATCTAACACGAGCGTGAAGTAATTATCGATATGTCGGCGCGGTCCGACAAATTCCCGGACAGGAGATATAAAACGCGGGACAGGCGCGCAGACGCATCTTGAGCGCGAAAGTGATGCGAGCGCGGCGAGCTGATAAATTAATTAACGTTTCCGAGCCGCGCTCTCTCAACGTATTCACAAACACAATATGCCGACGGTTGCGAGAGCTGCGAAATTTATGCCAGTCGCGTCCCGGCATTATTCAAGTATATTATGCAGGAAATATTAACACGATTTTCCAGCTCATTGAAAATCCTGCCGCCGCGCAACTTTTCACCTTTGGACAAATACCGGGTACATCTTTGAGGGACAAAAGGAAAATAAAAAGGGAACCGTTCGTATTCCATAATCTCGGTAAATAATAACGCGAGAAACATTCAGTTCCGTAACTCGCGAAATGTATCACGCGCGATACCTCGTATTTCTTCT